>LQRL01116777.1:0-12073 GCA_001703475.1 Hydroides elegans
TCGATTCTTACTATCTGTACAAAAATAATCAGTTAATTTCGTTATGCACGTTACATGCGTTTTTGGTGGCTTAAACAATCCAATTTATCGTCAACTCATTATAAATTTAGAGACTTTAGGTTTTACCCAAGGAATATACATCAGTACCACAATTTAAAACTAAAATGAAACAAACCAAAGATCAATATTATGACTTTAACCAACGCATTTTAAATGTGCATATATTTGAAAAGTAAAATCTGAAATTATAACATGGTCACTATGTAGGCCAATAAAATGTTAAATATTAGCTAAATTGCTATTGATTTTATATATTCGTATGGTTAAAGCATTATTTTATTCGATAAACATTAGTATTTTGTTCTTCGATTGATTTAATTTCATACTTCCGATGTCAAAGTTACGTGGATTTGCCCATATGAATTTTGAAATGATAGAAGGCAGTTTCGTAGGGTGTTGGTGAATAATATTATTTCTATAACGAATATTATTCAATTTCAAATGCAAAAAAACGGACATAATAAAGATAAAAATATTTAAATATATTTAATTCATTAGTAATAATCGTTTTATTAATACTGATGGGTCCAAACCAAATTACTAAAGCAATTTTATATTTGGCCCTTTCGGGGATTTTATTTTTATACATTATTTCAATGAATTTGACATTCAGATGCAAGTATCTAGGAATAAAAACAATATTACAATTCGTGACGAATGAAATCTGTCAATTCTCCTCGGGAAAGCAAAAAAAATAGTTTCACTCTAGCTTCGCTCTCGCGAAACTATTTTTTTTGCTTTCCCTCGGAGAATTGACAGATTTCACTCGCCACTCATGAGGTATTGTCATTGTATTGCATCGAATACACGAAAGAAAAAGAAATATGAGTTAATCGTGCAATCTTACAAATCAACACATTTTGTAGTCGTTAGAAGCATATCAAGGTCGCAAAATATCACCTAACATAAGCTGTCCTCCATCAATAGTAAATTGAACGCTTCAACAGAATCGCAACAATAAGCAAAGTTGAGCAAAAAAAACTTTAACATAGGTTATGCTATTCAATTGGATATCGGGCTGAGGTGCGGGAAATTATAAGGATGTTATGCCGTGCAAACCGTAAGCCAGCCGGTGTTACGTGCAAATAAGCCCGCCGTGCTCAAAAGCCCCCGTTAGTCTATATGCTCTTTATGAACGTGAGCTAATTCTCACATTCTCGAGGTCAGACTTTTTTCTTATCACTAATCACGAGACGAGACGGCTTTCTTGCACGGCGAGAAAATCATTAAGTTCACCTCGTGCAAAAAAGCCCTAGTCGTCTTATCTGTTTATGTAAGTATTTATGTGTGATAGCTTATCAACAATGAAGATAACATATTTTTAATGATTTTAAATTGAATTAAATGCAAATCAGAAAAGATTTTTAATTCTTAGTATTATTAATGTCCCTGTCTTCTTTCTCTTTTAAATTCTTGAATTTTGCCTGATATAATATAAAATGAATAGAGATGTATACATTTGTAATTAGAGTTAAACATGAAATAACAAATTACATATTCTGATATGTTGCCATTATGAGCATTGGTTTGTTATCATTTTTGGGATAATTCGTTAAAAATCTAGCTGTAAATGATTTTGATATACATTATTTCAATATAAGTGTGACAGTTATTTTTATTTTCATTTGCAGTTATTTTCATTTTCATGTTCAATGATCAACAACCCTTTATCACCACATGATAAAACTCAAATATTTACATAAGATATTAGGATAAGACGACTCGGGATTTTTTGCACAAAGCAGGCTTTTTTTGCACGTGAACGGTTGTGTGCTAGAAAGCCCCACGGGCTTTTGAGCACGGGGGTTTTTTTTGCACGTAACACCGGAAAAAATAAATGTAAACACATATAGGATCAGTTGCATAGTGAAATAGAATGTAGGTGTTTTATAAATGATTTCGAGAGTACGATCTTAATGTGTGTGGGCGCACGAATGTGTCGTTATGCCGAATCATTTGCGGATACGCTGCAACACATCATGTAAAAGTTCGAATAAGGTTTGCCAGATGTATATGGTAGAATGTAAACATATCAAAATAACATAATTATACACTCGCGCGCGCTAAAACGCTAAAAGTTAAACGCTAAACGTCAAACGCTAAACGTCAAACGCTAAGCAATAGCCATTCACATTTCCACTGGGGAACAAATTAAAATTTACAAACATAAGTGTTTGAATGAGTTTCTTTCATATAAAGCATCATTCATGCAAAACCAAAACCCAAAAAACTAATATGCCCAACTTTGTCACGTGACAATAAATGCTTACCATTAAACGCTTACGTTAATCGGTAAACACTAAACGTTAAATACTAAACGTTAACCGCTTTATTCTGATCTTGCAAATATGTAAACGTTAAACGTTGAACGCTTAACGCAAGAAAGAATGTAGAAATATAATGCCACACCACTGTAAAATAAATCTTGTAGAGTTATTCGAACTATACCATGGATCAAGTTGCATTAGAACAAGTTGTGGCTGTGTCATCTAAATATTTATCATGATTTATTATGTCATTATACGCAATAGATCCTAATAGTTTGTCCCAATAGTTAAAGAATGCTATATTTAACAGATAACAGATTTAGTGTTAAAATCAATCAACCCTTGCTGACATTCATTGTTACATCAGACTCCATATTTCTAAAAGTATTTGATTTGTAATTTTTATTGAAAACCAACATCCTTTGAAACCCCGGATAATTAATACATTAAATGAATTGGTTTTTCATCTTATAAATGAAAATAAACTTTGCAATAGGCAATAACATGAACCGAGAATGCCTGCACTATTTCACAATGTTTATCATGCATTAAATGATCATTATAATAATGTAAAACTTAAGCCAAGAATTCTTGCACTTCGTTTTTATTAAATTCATTTTTTTTTAAATAACAAAACACTTAGGCATTAGTTGATTTGAAGTATCAATTAATGAATGATATGACATGGATGTGATATAAATACGATAGATACGATACGTTCTCTCATCTCTGAGCAAAGCTAAGGTTATGATTTGATCACAATTATTATAAGATATAATTTATTACACGTAATCGTTTGACGCATGAGGTACCAGTTTAAATCAGGGTCTCTATTCATGGATTTTAAAGTATAATGAGAAAAATGATATAATATATAATATCATCTTGGCTTCCTGCCTATTTTATATATTTATTTAACAAACTCAATCATATGTTATTGATTTATTTGCTAACCAAGATAATTTGTCTTAGATTGTCATATAAAACGGCATCAGAACATTGTGATTATAGAATGGTGAGGGATTCTATAGTAACACTAATGGTTAATTACCAGATCCCTTTCTTTAAGCAAAATATAGTTTAATAAGCGATAATATATTGTACTCCAAAAGCTTCAATCAGCTTCTATGTTTAGCTTAAAGGAATGCGTTTAATGAATCAATGTGATAATCAATTAACTAATGTAGTTTAATTCCTTCTTTTAACTGAACATAAATATCCGATTTTCTGTCGTTATGGTTCCTATTGATTTAATGTTAGACACAATTCATGAAATACTCGGCATTAGTGCAAATTGTAGATGTAAGCAAACTATATTGTAGTATGTCTGTATATTTATCATGTGATTTCAAATGATATGTTAAGAAAAACAACAAGTAACAATTATTGTTACCACTCACATGATGCTGATATGTTAGCTAAGTAAGTTTTGATGATATATTTATATCAAATGTTATAAATATTCTCTGAATTATCACTTTATTCTAACCGTATTTGTTTGATTTAGTAATGAGGTTCAAAGTGTGTGAATGATTACCCGATAACTATAGTTGAACGTGGCAATATGGACTTCCTTGGTCTTCTGAGTCTTTGTGTCAGAGAATGTACTGAAACTTGCATTATGCGTCAAATTTTATGTATTGAAATGAAAGCTGCTATCAATTAAATTACGTCTTACTATTTTGTTATTTTAGATCTAGAGTAGATAAGTGGCAAAGATATGAGGATTATATACTCATATTTTATAATAGCGTAAATCTATATAACCAAACGATAACAGGATTGTTTTACTTGCATATTCTATACCGGCGTGCTTTTTTGTCAAATAAGAAACCAAACGTTTGATTTAGAAAATATACATATGACATTAAACACACTTTTGCACGAAAGCCCGTTGATCGAGTTTTATAACAGATTTCATATAAAAGATCCATTGCAATAGCAATGAATATATGTGTCGTTTAAAACATTTGTTGGTATCACATATTTGTTTTTGATAAATTATTTATTTGAAATACAGCCAGTAGTTGCCTGAAAATGTATTGCATATTCGTTTTACATAAATGTAATTGAGAATCAGTAAAATTAACGAATTTTTTTGCGGACATAAGGCAAAATAATATAACTAAAAGCAAAGGTTATCGTCATGAATTTAGCTCTAATTATTGCTATTGAGCTATTAGCGCAGATAATGTGCATCGAAATCAAAGGAATTTATTATACTGTTTTCAAAAACAAGCAAGGGGTTTCTGAAAATAATACGAAGCTGCACATTGGCAGCATCATACAGTGTGCTGCACAATGTTCGGAAACCCCAGGTTGCATGCAGGCAAATTTTATGAAAAGTAATAAACAATGCGAACTTCTACAATTACGCCAAGGGATCGAAATTAATGTGGTGGAAGCCATGAATTCAAAGCTTATACGTACGAATCATTATCTAATAACTCAAATAAATATTACTTTTTATAAGCATTTTGATAAACGCAATCAAATTTATATTAATGGTTTGCTAGTTTGTATAGATACTATTACGTTTGTAAAACAACATTTTTTTAAAATATATTCAACCATATGGATTAGAAAAAAGGTTCATAATCCGTGGTTGCTATAAATCATAAATAAACCAATTAAACGATGATATTATTTACAAATTAAAACCTTTATATTTCTTGTTTAAACAGTTATGTAAATAATAAAATAATAATAATGGTCCAAATGATCACGCAATGTGTTTAACTTAGGGCTTATGATCAATTTGGGACTAAATAAATGACATTTTATTATAACCTTTCGTTTAGGCAATTTGGCATCTGACACCGTGACCACGTACGCAACTGACCAAATCACAACCGATTCTGACGACGTTTTGAGCACGTCAAATCAAGGTAGACACTTAACTGTACCATCTAAACACCTGATGCGAATTCCTCCCGTTTTACAAGCTTACACTTGTGAAACACTTGTGTTATTATGATTATGATAAGTAATATAGTTAAATCACTAAATTGAAACTTCATAGAAGGTTGGGACAGCAAATGATGGTTTTATTCGTATAGATTTATGATAACATGACTCATTTATTACCATTTATATAAACCGACTGAATATGATGCATGAATCATATTCAAACAATATCAATAGTATGTTACGGCACTTCTTTGTAGCGATCAGATAATTGATTTTCAACAAAACAAATACAAATAAATACATCTACTTCTTTCAAGATTTGGTAATCTTTTTGGCAATCTAATTGTACAAAGACTTCGTTAAAGGTTTAATTTCATACATAGGCGAGTGAACCCATACATATCCGTCGGTAAATTGTGTGATAACATTGGCAATTTCATGTTTTCAGTATTGTTTCTATTAGCAAGATATATTATAATCAATTTGCGAGGCACTGTGGTATATTAACGCCGTTTCACATGGTCATTTTTAATGGTTTGCGGGCTTTATATGATAGTAGCGGGCTTCAAATGACGTTAATGTCCTGTTATTAGAAAGTAGCGGGCTTCAAATTTAAAAACGGCCCGCTAAATTACGTTTCAAATGAAAGCAGCCCGCTAAATGGTTTCAAAATAAAACTTCAACCCTTGAAATGATATAATTGTATTATATGAAGGCAAATGTGACAGTAAATTATGTTAATTAGCTCAACACTGAACTCAAATATCAAATACGATAATCTGAAATTAAAAGTGCATGGCAAAAAATGAGAATTTGAAATGTGGCATTGATGGGAATCGAACTTGAGTTGCAAAACATATGTGGCGTTGTCTGACAGCTTAACCCCTAGGTTATAGAGGCGCTGTTGTAACAGTGCGTTTCAAATAACGCTTATAAAATGGAAATCAATAAGCGATAAAACAGCATTATGTTAACTAGCTGCCATTTAGTACTCTTATAAGATGGAGCAACACTTGATAAGCACCAATAAAACAATATTTAAATAATTGAAAAGGAAAGACAAAAACTCGATTTTATATTGTTAATGTCATGAATGAGTTTTGTCATGTTCATTTGTTTCGTTTATATTAATGTTAGTTAAGTGAATTTATGTGATTCATAGACATTTATTATTCAAAATAAATACATTATTTATTTTAGAGCTGAGTTATTTGTTTAACAAAGAAACGCTGGCGTTTATAAAGTCGGAGAAAATATGTATGCCTCTCATATCAATTATGATAATAATCACATTGTTTTAGCGGGCGTCAATGATATCTGAGTCCCTCAGTTTTCATTTGAAGCCCAAATCTCATTTACGCCCGCTAAAACAAAGTGATATATTGGTATATCAATTATGTTTTTATATGACTTGAACATACAAAATATATGTTGTACTTATTTAGCGAAGAATTTTGAGCGTTTGATAACATTTTGAAAAATATGTTTTGATTTTATTTTTCAGAGATGCAATGTGTTGTATCATCTTTGACTTAATTTCAAGAACGGTTTTTTAGATTCATATAAAAATGTTAGATTATGTTGAAAAGAGTGTATGTTCTTAAAATAACTATAAAACTATAATGGTGATACATGTACTAAAAATCAAGCCAGTCAATATACTAGATGTATTACATTTGTCAGTAATATCCAATTCTAGGTAACTTGGCAGCAGAAGTCTTGACTACAGACACAGCAATCAAAGAAACCACCACACTCGATGATGTTTTAATTACAACATTGTCAAATCAAGGTAAGCCTTAAACTGCAATACTTTAAAACCAGACGCAAAATAATACGTTTTAATGGACAAATACTGGTGTAGTACTTGTGTGTTTGTGTTCAATGTTTGAAAGAGGACCATCCGTTACACTTATATAAAGGGTCACAATTTAATGTGTATTTATTGATTTATATTTACTACGTCACTAAGATCAAAAACCTATGAGATTGGATACTACCACAACACTTGATAATGATTAAAAAATGTATACTGCTTCATTTCAAATGAGAAAAAAAAACGATATGATAAAATGATTTGTTTAAACAGTCTTATCGTCCGGTTGTAATGAATCATAAACAAGTAAATACACACGTTTTTTCATCTTTTTCTAACTTAGCACCGGATGTCCTGACTACAGATGCTTTAGACAAGGAAACAACTTTAAGTGATGATGTTTTAATTACAACGTTGTCAAATCAAGGTAAACATCAAACTATGCAACTTTAAAACCAGATGGGATATTGATTCGCTTTGATAGATGCAACACGTGTATATTTGCGTTAAATGTTGAAAGAGGAGCATTGGTTAAATGAATAAAATAGGTAGCGAATCAAATTTGCATTGATTTAGATTTTTATTAGCTTCGTCATTGATATTAAAAGAACAGTGAAATCAAATGCTACACCAATTGATAATGATAACAATGATTTTCTAAAAAAATCTAATACAAATTTAAAATTATGATTAAATCAATTTCTAAAAGAGTCTTATTGTACGGTTGTAATAATCAACAAACCAGTTTATCTTCATAATCTATATATGTTTATCAGATACAATTTATCAGCTCTTTTACAACTTAAACTTGACGCTTTTAAAATATGAATTATATGTAGGTTTTTTTTGCATAACGCAAGGAATAATACCCTAAAAATGTTATTGAGCCGAGGTAAGGAAA
This sequence comes from Hydroides elegans, assembly GCA_001703475.1. Lineage (NCBI taxonomy): Eukaryota > Metazoa > Annelida > Polychaeta > Sabellida > Serpulidae > Hydroides > Hydroides elegans. The sequence continues at coordinate 7,955 of LQRL01116777.1, forward strand.
ATTGAATGCCCAAGCCCAAAGGACGTGGGCATTACGTAGTCTTTCCCCGAGGGTCAACAACCATTTTTGTTCGGACCCGGATGATTTAATTCCTTTAATTACATGAAATGTATGTTATAATTTTGAATTATACATGGTCGTCGCTGCCGGACAATATCGTAGGTTGACTGTGTGATTATATCCTCCCAAATTGCTTCAACCACTCAATACATTTCCAATATTATACAGGACCACTTTCATGTGCCGCTACCTTTGACCTGATTTCGAGTACTGAATACAGCATTCCCGATTCATCGCTCATTGCCTCAAGTGAATGGGAAAACGAATTGGGCGCACATGCGAGTCGGCTAAACTCATGGAATTATTGGAGTGCTGATTATGGCGACTGTGCCGACTCTTGGATCACAGCAGACCTAGGCATCAATCGCATCGTTAAGGCAGTTCGCACACGTGGGGGCAATCAGAATTTCATTGCTCGATTCGTTCTCGCAATCAGCCAAGATGGTGGTGATTGGTCGGTTGTGGTTGGTGGGTCAGATACGACGGTTATCTTTGAAGGTAACACTGATACAACAACCACTGTTAGTAACCCATTGCCAACTCCGGTTGTAGCGCGATTTGTACAACTAGTTGTCATCGAATGTAGCGGTACCGAGGCCGAACTAAGATGGGCTATCGATGGGTGTCCCGTGGATTAATTGTATCATATACACACCAACTATTAATGTCTTTTGATCGATTACCTGTTTGAGGAAATTGTTAATTACATAAAGAAAATACCTGGCTCATTTGTGTTACATTGAGACATTAAACACATACATAGACCAATAAGATATTTTAAGCATGATAATACAAGCTCAAAAATCAAATAAAAGCTATTATTGCAGTTTCAAAATCATATGGTTATGTTTGCAAAATTATGTACATTATAAATCAAATTTATACATTATCGACATGTTTGTTTAAATACTTATATTTTTTAAACCTTTAAACCAGATGGATTTGTTTCGATAAAGAGGACATTCTAATAAAATATAATGACAAACAAAGTAATAAATACTTAATATGATCCGTGAAATTATGTTCAGCGAAAGCAAACATAAATACAAACCATTGTTCAAACTCAAATGAGTGCCTGACCGCGCACATCGAATGTTTCTTTTTAAAGATTAGGACGAAAAAAGGGAGTTTCATATCGCTTTGTTTTTTTTTACACCAAAGATTTACTGCTACCTTATTAAGCATTCATAAAAACATCAGGTTGATCAATAAGATGCGAATAAGATTCCAATTTTGGTCTTTACAAGAACCTCAGTGAACACATTCAATATCAATGATGCGAAAACGAGCCGCCAGGAGATGTTTAAGGTATGTAAATTAAATATAAAAGCTAAACACTAACTGTTCTATAGGTTGTATATTATCATCCTGTAGGATTGACACGTTTATGCTATTTATATCTCATGGAATGTTTCTCTAATGTTAGCATATGTTTCTGAATATGGTAAACCAAATATCAAGGTTGAAATTGCTAGTCACCGCATCTTTTGGGACCCTTGGACCCTTCATTCCTTGTTTCCTGTATGGAGACGTCAAAAATCAGATGAGATTAAAATTTAATTTTGTATTCCATCAAGCAAAGTGAAAAAAATTTGGGAATTGCATATAAAGATAATTGATGCACATTCCCTTGTAATGCAGAGCATTAAATATACAACAATGTTTCACTGTGTCTTTAATGAACTAATGCCTTCTAAAGTAATGTTGTAATAAGATCTTAAATTATGCCGATTAATGACCCATCTATCTTTTTATATATGATTGATTGGGCATGACTAAGATCATATGAACAAATCAGATAGAATGCGTCATTGTTTTTGTATCGCGCTCTGTAAAGTTTAATGAAACATCAACTCAGATTGTTAGATATTTTGATGAGACCAAACAGATATGTGAATGACAACATCAAAATTTTACTTTCAAGCCACGAATCAAGTCGGGAGTTTTTTGCCATTGAGAAAGTTTATAATCAACAAAAATATTTTCTTATATTAATACATATGTTGAAAGTAAGCCTATTAAATCCGGACTGTCACGGGATCGAGCAAACCTGTACGGATGCATGAGGTCTGCGGTGTGACCAGGTGTAAAATTTACTGCTCGTTCTGTATATTAAATTCAAAATTTTTATTGGTAGCTATGTATTTGATATCAATCATAATAACAAAATATGTACCCATTTGCATCAATTATATGTATAAATAGTGCAATACCCACCAATACGGTAGAGCTTTACCAAATACCGACTACATCTTAGTATAAATAATCACACATTTCGAGCTCGATTATTGCTCAAAGACTTGACGCATACTTGGATGATTGTGTGATTTATAAAAGAATGGAATGTGTTTCATATAAGAAATCAAAGGTTATATTGCGCATGCTCTAAACACCCCTATTATATTTGAGGGCCTTTTAAAAAAAACAGAAACAAAAGATACATCACAGGCGACAATGCAACGCTGTTTACTTACTTGTGTACACATGGGAACTAGATAAGATGCGATATTATTAAATTATCGCACACAGTGTAGTAAAAACATATATTCAAACATTGCAATGGAACTAAACGAATTACGACACAAATATAATTATTTCAGTCGATTAATCAAATCAGGAGTTTTATGCCATTAATCAAGTTTATGATTCACAAGAACACTTTCTTATATTTATACATATTTTGAAAATGAAACATGTTTTATCCGTATCTAATTTGATCGAGCAATAATTTCCGGTTGAGCAAAGTCTTTGGTGTTACCAGGTATAAAATATTCTGCCGATGTATTGCACCCGTCCCCTATATCTAATTTCAGATCGTTTATTTGAACGTATTCATTTGATATATATCATGTTTTACAATGATATGTGTATCCATGTACAAATATCAAATATAGGTTTACACAATTTTCAAAATTTGACACCGACCGAACAAAAACGATAGAACTTTTCAGGGTATATCGGATTTAAGATAATCACACATATTGAGCTCAATTAGTCCTCAAAGACTCGATGCATACTTGGAAGATGCTGTGGTTTTGTGATAGAAGCTAGTGTGTTTTCATATAAGAGATCAAAGGTCATAATGAGTAAACTCTCAACACCCCTATTGTCTTTGACGTATTTCGTAAAAAATTATCAAAATGCAACGCAAGAGATCATGAACCATTGATATTTAATTTATATGTACCAATGAATTGTGTTTAATGCTGATGTCACTAGGTAAGTAACTGTGCCATGATACAAGAATAGTTTTCTACTTTTTCCGGATTAGAAAGGTCGTTCCTTTGTTTTGAGTTGATTGGCCGATATCGGACAAACCGAGATGTTCGGATTAACAAGGTTTTTAATTGTATGAAACATAAAATGAGACTGATGAAAACTGTCCGGTTTAGCGAAGTGTCCGATCTATTGAGGTTTTACTGTATTTCACTGAGTTAGAAATATGTGTTATTGAACAAGATGATAATTACTTATATAACGAACAAACCTATTATATGTTTGAATAATGGGATGTTGTAAATCGCATTTCCTTTTGAAAGTTTAATCAAACTCCTCTATGACATCCTCGAGCCATGTTCACATACACAAATATGCATAATCTATAAAATATCGTATTAAGTTTAAACATACTTAATTGCTCATATAAACAATTTTAGATAGTTTAACATGCAATCAGCGCTAATCTGCCTCATTGTTTTAATATAATTGTAGATTAATGAAATCACACAAGAAATACACTACACCACTCTTTTAAAACATTATTTGAAACTTCATATATATGAACTAACAATCTAAAAGTGATCTGTGATCCGTGATTTTGTGTTTTCTTTTAAATCAGGCAAATCCAAATTTACTGACAATAACTCACATGTCGCAATTTGAAAATGACGTATTAATCCGCTTCATAGGACGGGGCATCCATCGATGGCCCACTTTAATTCTGCCTCTCTCTCGCTAATTGAAACTAGAAGTTCAGTGACCTTGGATCCCCCGTGAACTTCAACAATGCGTATATGCAGGATGGTCAGTTTTTACTAAAATTAACTTTGGAAATGACGA
>LQRL01116788.1:3157-14108 GCA_001703475.1 Hydroides elegans
TTTTTAACTGGATTATATAAGATTTATATTGAGTACAGCGGATGCGACGAAATTGAATTAGGCCAAACGCTTACGTCATTTTATTGTTAACCAACTGTGGCTCAATAGAAAGTCATGTCATTTTTCTTCTTAATAATCCGTCCTTAGAACGACAAAAGGTTGGTATGTATGATTTTGATTTGTCATTTAATCTTAAACAGCCAAGGTGTAAAATTCCGCAATTTATAAAAATTAAAATGTTTTGTATGTTTTTCCAATGACTCTGATTACTCCTGATCACATGTCCTTCATTTGAATATGTGTGTAAACAAAGCATTTGATTGGTTGCAGGGTTACACGGATGAACCAATCAGCAAGGTGCTCTGTAGTGTAGAAGACGGACCAGTGGTTCAACTCGACAGGTACCATATGATTTACTCTATAAAAAACTTCAATTTATAAATAATGTTCCATTATCTGATGCATTTAGCCGTAATGTATTGGTTGATGGTCAATATTAAGCATCACTGACCATACAAAAAGCAACAACATAGGAGTAAAATTAATATTTTATTTATACTGAATACAGAAGTTAGAATGAATTGTTTTGAATATACTGCAAATGTTTTGCTTAAGAAAATGAATAATATTGATAAATTATGTTTAAAAACACACTCAGTAATGTTTAATTCTAAGAAAACACTCATATTATAAGAATAACCAAAAATGCATAAATATTTTGATTTGGAAACTACTTTCCAATCATATTTCACATATGATGAATTCACTAATCGTTCATTAACAAACCATGCCCTTGCTCTACATGCAATTTACATGTACCCGATAGGTGGAGCCTGAGCGTTAAGCCGAATCCAAACCGCGACAGCGACATCGATTCGAACAACAATAAAAGAGTCGTTTCAACCACCCTTCCCCTCGATGTCATGAACAATTATTTCAGTCTTGGTGCTGATGCCCTTGTTGCTCTTGATTTCCATGAAAGCAGAGGTATCCGCAAGAAATTATGAGCAGCCAAAAACGAAAACAAAGATTATGCATGTGTATATAGCCTAGAGACTTTTAAGAAATATGCATTTCAAGAATATGCGTGGCGGCAAGATAAATCCCTATTTGATTTTACGGTGCACCGCGATAATTGCTTTGGAACCTAGAATTAACATGATTTCCCGTATAAATAATTTATTGGACAATGAACACTTTTCTACTGATTCTAAGCAGATAAATGTGATTATACTTTATTTCGATTTCAGATTGTTTGACTCTATATCTCGACTATTTTCCGAATGCATACAGTAGAGGGACGTATATTATAATTGTGATTATTGATTTCTTTCCATTTCACCCATATAGATACAATATCTTATGATAAATGATTTGACATATTCACCATCGATTTTATTTATCATGTTTTATCGAATCACTCATCAGATATTCATTCTTTTCGATTTATTTTTCAGCGTTTTCCGGATTCAGTCAAATTTTCTTGATATAGCGTCATTGCTACATAGATTATGATACATAATGATTTATTCCGCAACAAAAAAAAACAGGTTGTAACAAAAACATAAGCAATTGTAGGAATTAATAATTGCTCATTATCACAATATTATTCGAGAAAAACAAAGTTTTGGTATTTGTTACAGCCTGTTCAATTATTTTCACCAATATGATTCCTATATTCCACGGCCTGCTATCTATACCCATAGTAATAACAAACCACTCAAATTACACTCTTCAAAATGATCTCACAATCCCCTAAATTTCTCACGCATGCGCAACACAGATGGAATCTCCACGTGGAGTCTCATTCTGAATGCGAACCTGAACCGTTCGATCCGGAAATGGGCGAAATCACCTCCACACTTCCGCTAGACGTCATGAACAATTACTTCAGTCTCGGTGCCGACGCGCACGTGGCTATCGAGTTCCATGAGTCGCGTGGTATGTATTGGGGAATTCCCATTTGGTTATAATGTGGTTATAAGGCACGTGGTTATAGATCATATGGTTTTAGGTCGCAATGCATGTATTAGGGTTCTAACGAAGATACAAAGTGGTAATGATTAATGTGATGTGAATCTCGAGGTTATAAACAATGTGGTTATAGGTCATGACACGATGTATGTTTAAGGGTTCTCACGAAGATACAGCGTGGTTATGAGTGATGTGGTTATGAATCTCGTGGTTATAAATCATATGGGTTTGAGTCACGTGGTTGTGAGTCACGTTGTGTTTATGGGATACTTAGAATATCACGTGTTTATTGACGTCACCTGAGTCAGAGTCGCGGCATTGGGAAATGAGTTACATCCCTACACCTCGCCCTTCCGCCCTTTATAGTGCACTAAAACAACTGTTTTGATTTACATTTGTACATATGAATTTTGAAAATAGATGTTGCGTTTCCGCCAAAGGTGAAGGGATTGATTTTTCAAAATTATATTATGATATGATTTTAACTGCAGTCTTATCATTTGCGCAATAATAATTTATACATTTTGAAAGATTGAAACATCTCACCGTAGATGATTTGAATAGAGTCTGGCATTTCAATTGATTTATGAATTACATTTGAATGATAAGAAATAAGTGTTATTACAGTCCGAGTCGTTTGATATTTATTATTCATAGGATGTTAAATGTTTCAGAGGCCAATCCAGAAAAGTTCAACAGCAGGTTCAGAAATAAAATATTCTATGCAGGGGTAAGTATATAAATTGTTCATTTCCAAGAAAAATCATTACTTGTTATATAAAGGATGTTTTTCTTGCATCATATATGTTTGTATTAAGACATTTATCTATTAATAATTCAATGGCTATTTTTAACCATTCATATTCTTTGAATATGAGCATCAATTAATGTAAATAATTAACACATTTCCAGGGATATTAAGTGTATTCTTGTTTTTGACCTGAGAATGTATCTAAATGTCTTTCTTGTGATTTCCTGGAAATTAATTTATATGTAGGGTATTTGCATAAATATTTGTAATATATTACTTTTATAATTGGCCTTTTGAAATGGGACTAAATCAGAAACGGGCTATAAATATAATAATAAATGATTAAATAAAAACATCCAAGAATAAAATAATGACATATTCTGCTCGGAATTAGAAATCTCGGAAATGTTATTTTACGAATAAAGTAAAATCTTGGGACCTACCTTCTTGATAGACAACACTAAATGAACAGTGTTTATCCCATAACCTTTCCCTATTTACATACCATTTTATTCTGGTTATTCCGGACACCTTCATAATTCGGACGGCTTGGCACAGTCCCGAGGGTGGCCGGATTCAACCGACTTTATTGTTTCTCGAATTCCATTTATATACATGTATTCAATTATTAATTTTTGATTAATATCTGTACATCTATTTGCAATGTTTTGTCTTGGCAGGCGGGTGGCAAAGATTTCTTGAAGCGAACCTGGAAAGATCTCGCGGACCATATCAGAGTAGAGGTTTGTGTTTCATTAAAATTACATGGTGAAATGTTAATCTATGAAGATAAATCTCCGACTGATCAGTTTTCCAAAATATGCAGTTGCCGGAGATATGTGTCTGGTACATTTTACATCTTAAATGCGACTTGAGACAAAATGAATTGCATTTAATAAGAAATAAATCGCAATTAAATCGAATATTTTATATATTTTTTATTTCAAACAACGGCATCAAACTATTTTTTACAATTTTCTTTTTTTTTCAGTGTGATGGAGTTGACCTGACACCAAAGATCAAAGAGTTGAAATTACATTGTCTGCTATTCCTTAATATTCCAAAGTAAGTACAAATGTTCCTTGGTTAAAGATCAAATAAATTGGAAAATAGAATAATTTAAAAAGTTATAGATAAATTAAGAGAAAAAAAATAATTAGAGTGTTCATATCGATGTCAGTAAATCAACTTATCTAAAACATATAGAGATAAATAGAAACAGAAGTAGAATGATATTCCGCAGACAAATTAAAAGAACAGTCTCACAATATTAAATTAATTCTCCCTTTATTTGTTTGGATGTATCTCATTAAATCAGCTGCATTTAATCAATGAGTTTGGTGACCTTATTACTGTTGAGTGCAGTTTCTCTTTCTCATTCAAATCACGTGATCTCACCCTCCCTTCAGTGCTAAGTGCGGGTCATCTAGAAGTCAACAAATTTCATTTGGCATTCTGCCTTTCTTCTCTTTCGTCTTAATTGCTTTCATTGCGCAATGGGTAGTGTTAATGGAAAGTGTTAATATGCTGGTCATGATAATTGAATCTCCAAGCACTCTCTTGTTCTCCAGTGACGTCACATTGCATTTAGAGAAACTGGGAGAGAATAGAGAATCTTGCCTCTAATATCCTGGTTTTCTTTCATATTTGAACGATAAACAATGTACAAGTACACCTAATCATCATATTGTAGCATGTATAATCATGCTACACCTATGCCTTTCCTCGAGCTAAATTCCAACAAAAAAACTTTGAATAACATATTGATGTATTTTTGCTATTTTTCTTTTTACAAGGTATGCCTCTGGCACAATGCCGTGGGGCAGTCCACAGCAGAGCTCTCAGTTCGACCCTCAACGACAGGACGACGAGCTGCTGGAAGTCATCGGCTTCACTACAACATCCCTCGTGAGCCAACATTTTTGCATTTGATTGTCCTACATTTTTGTCTAATCACAGACTCTTAATTTATATTTTTTGTCACCCTCCTATACTCAATCTCTGATTAAATTCATATCTTATTTTGTATTCGGCCATCCTCATATCTCACTTTAATATCACTTTTCTCTTCCTCTCTATCTATATACCTCCCTCTCTCTCTCTCTCTCCCTCTCACACACACGCACACACCTACTTACTCTCTCTCTCTCTCTCTCGTTCTAGCTCTCTTTCATTCTTTCCTCTTTCTCTCTCTCTCTCAACCTTTTGTTACTGCCTCATCCTCTCATTTTTTCCTCTCATCCTTCCCACCACTTTCCCTCCCTCTCTCTATATTTCGTTTCTTCTTTTTTACCGTCTACATGTATCCCCTTCCTTTGCTGCTTTATTTCTCTCAACCACAATCTGTATATCGATCTTTTCTTTTCGAGTCCATCCTTTGAACGTTCTTGCGTATTCGTTCAATATTTTGTATTCACAAGCCACCATTAGAGTGATCACTTTTACTCATATCATATTTTCTGTTATGAGCAAAGAGAACATTTATGAATTTTGCATTTCCTATTTTTAATATGTTATTTCCTATTTCCTATGTTTAATAATAAGTTCACGTCTTTAAAATGCCGCAACAACAAACGAAAATAAAGTGGACCACTTTCACCCTTGAGTATTTTTAGTTTACTTGCTGTTTCTGTTTACAAATGCAATGACCTCAACTACACAAAAGACACAGTCCTTGCAACGTAATAGGAAATATATCTCTGAAGCCTTAATAAACAAGCAACCACTTTATCAGTCTCTATGAAAAATTGTGCTGTCTTATGAGAGAGACGTTTTATAATTTTCTAGCCCATTGAACACCAATACTATGAGTCCAGGGGTCTTCTTAAAGCTTCAGTGCGAGTCATTGTTGTTATTTTTGTAGCGTTTCCATATTAATGGTAGACTATTTACAGTGCTGTACCATTTTTATACACATCCTTTTTCATGGATTTCGAAGAAAAACTCATTATAATCATTAGCCGCAAAAGTGCGAAGATTGATAAGGTTAAAATCTGACGGGGTTCATTTTGTAATGTCTGCCATTGACGGCTGTACTATGCAGGGCTCAAAGAAAATTGAAGGTTTCCACGGGTTATATTTATTTCTGCTTTTTTACTTGCACACACTATTTCACATTTTGTTGGATGCTAAACTGCGGTCGTTATTGCTTTAAAAGCATTATTCATGTGATGAATGCTAAATCTTTATTGGTTAATGGCTGATTTTAATGGAATTATACTTTATATTTGCTTTCAGTGCTAAATAAAATCATTTTCAGTTCTGATCCTTCAAAAAAAGAAGGCATCCCCAGATATAGTCCTACTTTTATAATGAAACATTTAAAATTGACGTTATTCCTATCTAATCAAAGGTTGCTATGGAAGCACCTTGTTACTATGGAAGCACCTTGTAACATATTTGGTTGCTATGCTCGCAGGCGACGCTGCAGGTCGGCGGGCACGGGGAGCGACTGGCGCAGTGCAACTCGGTGCGCCTCACAACCTGCAAAACCATCCCCATGCAAGTCGACGGCGAACCTTGCAGGTACGGATAATGAATTTAGGTCAACTATGTCCCAGCAATATCCTATATGGGTCCCAATATCCATCGCTATCCCGATACTTAAAGCGCCATGATGCCCTTTCGTATATGGTATTTTAACCATAACGGGACTAATGCTTGGATATTGTCAAAGTCCCCGGTCAAGAAATATTATAAACAATTATTTGTCATATTGATCGTCTATAGCAAAATAATTGTAAAATCAAAGCGTTTATTGTTTATTTAACTATTGCGAGCGATTAAAGCGTCAGTGAAACTGTTAAAAAGTACAGTTATTCTTTGCATTACACAATTTATTGTCATTGACCAATTGTCATACCTTCCGTTTAGTATTATAGAATCTATTGAATTGATTGTAGACTCCAACCATCTGTGATACACATAACTCTACGCAACAAGGCAAATATGGTGCAAAAACCGAAGCGGCGTGGCTCCGTTCCTATTGGCAACGAGTAAGTATACATAGTAGAATATAGTTTATTGATTATATCCCATGTAATTCATTATTTATATCAATTCAAACCATCTATTATACATTTTTCATAGCATGGCGCGAAAATAACAAAACAAAGAAGAAAAATTGAATGGACTTCCTTTCTATATGATTTGATAATTATGAAAGAGGTTTTATTTCATGCTAAGTTTTTACAAAAATAACGTGAGGGGTCCAAATGAAACTCATTCTGTTTAATCATTCCCATTATGCGCAAATGCGAAAAATACTACATTACAATCATTTGTTAATTATCCCTTTTACGAACCCCATTTTGCATCTTTCCTAATCAAATGTGATCAAATATTCAAAATCATTCACTTAAAACTCATGCATATGAATTGATTTTATCTTGTTAATTGTTAAAAAATTAGGATGATTTTTTTTGTCTGCATAAGCTTTATATACACGATGAAAAATAATACACCCTGAACATGCACCTTTTATGTGATTATATAATAAAGAGAGTTTTAGAATAATACTCTTCCGCATGAATATGTAGTTGCTTGAAGGTTTTGAAGAGATAATTTGACAAAATGATTTCATATGGAGTTAAGCTATAATGCTTGTTAATGTTATTGCTAATAGCATGTAAAATGCACGGCAAGCAACTTATACAATTTCATTTAAAAACTAATTTTGCGACAATAATGCTTAGATTTTAGCATTTGAAAATAGATTGGTAGCTGCACAAATGTGCTATAGAAAATAGAAATATGGTTAGAGATTGATTTATTGACAATTGTGGTGGTGACTGAGGATATCAATTTTATTTTCAAAATACTATTTCAAATAAAAAAGATCATTGATATTTTGATTTTAAAAAATTAAGGCATATGCTGCCAAAATTATGGCCAGTAGTCTATGTATATAATTATAAATCCTTAAAATCAGTGGAAATCTAGATTTCTTTCTAAATAATGTTCACCACCATAATTGTAAATGTCTAGGAATGCATGTATTCGAAATTTATTATCACCTACAAACCTTATTGTTATAATCACGACACACATCGTATTTTTTTCTAGATTGCCATTTTTCTTGAATTAGTAAGTAATGATTGTCTACAACGAATGACAATATCTCACTGTACCTTACCATTTGTTTTTACATGGCATGGTCCTTAACATAACTTTCATTCTAATTACAATCTACCACGGATTATTTGAAAAAAAAATGTTATCAATATATTTTCAAAAAAGAATTAATATTGAAACAAGCGTTTTTTTTTGCCGCGAATTACACATTTGTTTAATGCATTATCACATATTTGTGATTCGTCGAAGAAAATTACAGTACGAATAAAATGAAATTTGTGACAAATTATTTTGCATCAAACTTATGCGATAATTCAAATCATCCGTGTTCAAATAATTCCTGTTAATTGGAAATCAATTTGCCACTTCCTCGAATATGAAATATTGGATAAAATTCTTTTAAAAATGTATAAATTTTATCTTCTGAATTTGTTTTATTTCATGAAATGGTTATGTATTGGTACACGTGGCTATTTATAGGAGAGAATGTTGTTTAGATTTAGCTGTGCATGTAATAGTTTTTTTTTTACTCAATTCCTGTTTATTATGAGTTACTAATCATCGTTTCTGGAGTCTATGTCTACTGGGTATCAGGGCATTAAGTCCCGGGATAGTTAGTCCTGTAAATGTCGTTTAGGATTGGAGATACGATTGCCATTCGACATTATTTGACGAATGGATTTTTGTCAAGAAAACTACACTTCAACTTTTTTTTCCATCTGTGTTATAATTGACGCTTTTTACGTAACTTTTATATCATACTCAGAACTATGTCTTTTACGTGAATTTTATGGAGTTTTAAATTAAAAAAAAAAACTTTTCAGTTGCAATTTTGGAGACTATCTTAATAAAGACTACTTGTTAAGAAACTAATTACATATACTTACGTGCTATAATTGTTAAACATGAATTTAAGTGTGCATTTTGTGCATTTCAACCTGGTTATCCCTTTTTTCCCTTATCCCCTTTCTCTATTATTTAATAACCTATTCCTGATTATTGTTTCTACTTCGTGAAATTAGTATATTTTCGGTTTTAATATCGTATTTTGTATTGTGCCTCCTGTATATTTTCTCAATTGTGCAAACTAAGGAATAAAACCGCCTTTTTATTTTCTTCACATAATTCAGCTTAATGTTTGCTGTTGAATTTACTCATCCAAGTAAAAATGGTATAAAGTAAACATTTATTGAATCATTGGATGTAGACCCCTGTTATGAATGTGAATATCTCGTATAAGTTTATTGTTTCCTTCAAAAATATGAATAATCACATGAAATCAAATTTAGTAAAGCGTTTTTTCACATAGTCATGAATGTGAATATCTTGTTTTGTTATGATTCCTCCTCACCGCCAGACAAAAAATAACATTTGCTACAATTGAACTAAACTTGCTTGTTGTTTGGCAGTCATGTGACCCTATTCTCTAACTCTTTTTATTTCGTGTATTTCAGTAGTCCCGTGACGGCCGAGAGGTTACGGGTTCAAATCAGCGTCATCTCGATGGCTGATTATGAGACAATGCATTATGAGAAGGAGCAACTAAGGAGTGCATGTAAGTTGATGAAGACTATGAATAAAACTTTGAGCCTATGATCGAGTCTTAACAAGTTCATAAAATAATTTCTGATTTGTATTTACATGTTAGTTGATGGAGTCTATGAATGAGAATTGAGATTCTATCATTTGAATGCTTTAGTCTCAGATAGTTCTTACTGGAATGCATGTATTTTGGATGTATATTGCAATTATATGTTACAACAATACTTAGATTTGATGAACATTTTCAGATGTTTTCATAACCGATAGATATATAGATATATATGATTGCTAATTTCAAATGTAATAAAAGTGCATAAAAATTTTGCATTGATACAGATTAAATTTGTATTCTAGCTGTGCCCTTGGGTATCATTGTGATCGAGAACAACGCGGACCTAGAAGAGGTGCGCAAACACATCAACCGTCTCAACGAGGTATGGCACTGGATACGGTCACCAAGTTGTGTGGTATAGCAAAATAGATAATAGTTTTAAATTTGATGTTATAATACTAAGATTATCCACTATCAAAATCAAAGCGCTTGGACTAGTTGTAGGACAGGATAACTAAAAGTGTAAAGAGGGAAATTGTTATGAATTGTCAATTTGATTGATCATATAAATTAGATTCTATGATATGCGACGTCTTAATTATCGGTTTCCAGGACGGCGTTAAATTGCCGGGCAACAAGCAATTGTCTCAGAGCTGGTGCTTCGTCGATTGTAAGTAAAACTTCCGTTGTGTAGTTTCCTTTATTCAGGTCTACTTTATCTAGATAATTATATTTGAAAACGTAAGAAATATCAACATTACAAACCTAAATATGAAAACCCTATGTCAGCTATTAGCTTATATAATTTTGGCAATGCTTTGTGAGATGACCCTTTAATAAATCTGTTACGGTATACTGATCAACTTTCTTATTTACGTTTCCTTATAACCAATATAAACATTAATTTTTGAAACAGCAACGACTGCGGAACGCTTTTTCCGGATCGACCGCGCCCAAGAGCACTTGCACTATGTAACGGACATTTCCTCGGAAGACCTCTATATCCTTGACCCCGACCTGCAGGTCAGCCATAGTACACATGCACTCCAAAACGGCAAACACTGTAACTCACAACCGAACTTTTTGGCGGCATCGGGAAATATCTCGCCTCAACACCGTTCCAATAAAGGTGGTCATGAACAATTGGCGGGAAACCAAGTGAATTTGGCGGGAAACCAAGTGAATTTGGCGGGAAACCACCACGTGAGTGATGGACGCGCCTTCCGACAGGTGGCGCCAGTAGGTGCGCAGACGACAGGCTCTCTGGCGCCACCTACATCAGCTGTGATAGTACATGATATCGAGAACAACGAAAACGGAGCGACGGCGCCAAATGGTCATGTGACGTTTCATCTTCCGGCAACGCCACCTAAATCACCATGGTGAGCATTGAGTTAATTTGTCATTCTGACATGATATTTTTGTACATTGTGTAAAGTTTGCAATGCAATATTTTTTATATATTTATTTCCACACTGCAATTTCTTAGTTTGACTCGCTGCAAGCATAAACTATTTCATATGTTTCTATGTGCCCCTTGAAGTCTTAATTTCACATCA
>LQRL01116794.1:3292-16453 GCA_001703475.1 Hydroides elegans
AATCAAACATTCGTTATCTATATGTATACATCATATACACTGTTTATTGTAATACCATATCACATTGTTTTTTTTACAGACTCACAGACACAGCATCACAAGAACCAAACGCCATATCCCTTGGTAACGACCACAGCAACAACGGCATATCAACAACCAAACAACCACCTCCAAAATCCATCTCAGAAATCCTCAATGCCTCTCGCTTAGCCTTCGCCACTCCTTGGTCAATAGTCAATTACAGCATCCCCAAGCCCTTGAGTCAATACAAAAGCCCGTGTATTCCTATGGAGTCGATTTGGTCTTCTGATGCCGGGAGGATGAGTGAGATGAAATTCAATGAATTTGGAATCGACACCGGAAGTGGATTCGGCCATTTTAAAGACGTGTTTTATAACCAAGATGGCGCCGGTAACAACAATCACAACAAAAACAACAACAAAAACAACAATAATAGCAACAACAATAAAATTAACAACAAAAATAATGAGAATCTACTATGTCTCCCTTATTTCGTTCTCATCGGTTTCCCAAAATGCGGCACTACAGATCTATGGTTTCGCCTGACGCAGCACAAATTTATATTCGGACCACGTTATAAGGAGGCACACTGGTTTGATTTCCCACAAAAGACATTCAGTCGCTATTTGTGGCTATTCCAGCACGCGAGTAAGCGCATTGATGGGCGAACATTGGGGATCATGAAAAATCTCCCGGTTTCGCAGCGAATTAAAGATCCACGTGATGCTAAAAGACGTAAACAGGGCGCAGGGAGCGATAATACAGTATATGTGCGATATAATAAGAAAGATCGCAAAAATATAGTTATTGGTGATTTCACGCCTGGTTATTCATGGAATGACGATTTCTGGGATCAAGATCCAGCGAATGCCAATAGAACGGCACCAGTGTCGCTGATACCGCATAAAATGAAGCATGTACTGCCGCATGCTAAAATCATGGCGATATTGAGGAATCCCGTGGATCGCTTATGGTCCGATTATGGATTCCATTATATGCAGCGGAGTTTCCGCAATAAACCTCCTGCAGTAAGCCAACAGTATTTCCATGATCATATTAAGATCGCGTTAAAATGGTGGCATGACTGTACGGTAGCTTATAATTTAACAATATACCAATGTTCATACGGTCACCATTATCCGAAACCACTGCGGACGCTGTCTTACTTTAAATCATTCAACATGCCCGGTAGAGCGAGACACAACTATAACTGGGTACGAAACCCTGCCCAGTCGTTACGTCGTGGGATATACTACATATACTTAAAACAATGGCTTGATGTATTCGGTGAATCGAATTTATTAGTTTTAAGAGCCAAGGATTATTACAAGGCGCCTGCGAAAACCATTCAAACTGTGATCCTACCTTTTCTCGATACCGAACCATTTAAGGATTATGTGGACGAGGAAAAATCGGAACACAGTTCAACAACAAGTGGCAAAAAAGTGCATATGCTTGATAAAACGCGAAAACTTCTTGAGGAATTCTATGCGCCGTTTAATGAGAAATTGGCTGATCTTTTAAACGATGAGCGATTTAAATGGTTGCCATGACAATGCATTCGACACAAAGATGCCTTCAACCAAAATTGCATAAAAACACAAAAGCGATCAATCAAAAGAAAGAATTAACTGCTATGTTTGATAAAATTGTTGATTTGATTTGTAGCGCATCTTTTGTGTTTTGTGTTTTAAATGCATCGGTTGTATTTAAACGTAAAATTGCACACCGATGACTCTTTGTTCGATTTATGAGATTGAAAAAAAAGTTTGTTGCAAGTCTACTTTCGGTTCTAGTTGTGGAAATTCAGTTTATTATGATGTTAAAAACACGAGCTTTTTAACTATAGGCTATTTACAACAGGCAGGTGATATGTTATATACGTCAAATACCAAGAAATAATGCTATAGCATTTTATAGGCAATGCACAAAAAGTTAAATAAAATATAAGTGTATGTGCTAATTTTAATTTAAAGATTTTTAAAGGTCCTTTCTATTCGTTTGTATTTATTTGTATTTTCGTCGAAATATTTGTAGCCGTCATAATCCGTTGAAAGATAATTGCGATATTAACCAAACGTTGTGTAAATACAAAATCAATTTGAATCAACTACATTTTTGGTCCGCTATTAAAAACCATAATGCACCCGTGAATATGCAATTCTTAAACAACTCACCCAAGGGCATTCAGTGCATAAGTGTAAATGGCTTTATTGTAAAAGCGCTGTAGAAACCGTTCATCGTATAAAGGACTTTCTGATCGCCGAACCATGACATAGGGTTCATATTGTGTCGCGTACCTGACCTTCAAAGAAAAGGGAAATACATGCAATTATATCACTGCAAATATATCATGCGTTAAGTGAAATTTGGATGTGATTATATTTGTTTTCAATATCAAAGGCTTTACAAATTACAAGTCTAATATACAATTCATGACAGTTTGATCAATATAGAATATATAATCAAAAGATGATAAATAAATAAAAATTAAATTTGGTCTATTTGGCCATTTTGTGGCAAATTTTATATTAAGAAAAATTATGCATGCAAAAAGCTATATCACCTTGTTCATTCTGACATGAAAATGTTTTAAATAATTGAAACATGATTTGCATGTTGTCTGTCTTTATATAAAGCTATTACAAGTAAACAACAAAAGTAAAGGGTATTTTTGGATGCTTTAAACTGACGCGTTAACGCAAAACGAAAAAAAACTCAAAACATAAAATGTACACTCATAATAGGAGAAAATAATAGATAATAGGCTTAATTGAAAATAATGCTGTGGCCAGCGGCCAGCGGAATTTCTAACGCAAGCTGCGAAATGTATATCATATAATAAACCCAGTCGCGAATCGGTTTCTCATACTTAAGGGCTTGTTCACACTAGAAGCGACACGCGACAATATACTTATTTGTTCTTTATAAAACGGGCGATTCTCTGTCGCTAGTTTTATAAAGAACATATAAGTATATTGTCGCGTGTCGCTTCTAGTGTGAACAGGCCCTTATACTTTCGCAAACAACGTCAGAAATGCCGCTGGCAGCAGCATTTTGCCACATGTGCATAACAAATATCATTTATCCCTTCTATTCATGCAATACGCGCTAATAAAAATTTAAGTATGTGTTTTTACGTGAACGCGACTATATTAAGGCTAAGTTAAACACACCTTGTAAGGAAATGTTGTGATTTTCCATTTCTCAAAATTTGTCGCACCATGACCCGCTTTGAAATAGTCACTGTCAAAATAACAATCACATAAATTTCATAAACAAATTAACGGCAATATGTAGAATGATAAGGCTATCAAATATTTTGATTTAGTGGTATATGCGACTCAAATATAAAATTATTTGAACAATGCTAAAATAATCACAAAAACTTACTGAAATGGCGTAATCGCTCTTGTAGACACGTGGCTCAAAAGTTGACGCTTTGTGTCGGGAAACGGAACATTTTTTTGGAGTTCGAATGCAGGAACGACCAGCGCCCTCTTCTGAAGGAAGAAAATAATTATATCAATTTATGCATAATGTAATAGGAATAACAAGGCGCGAATCTCTATAGGATGCGTTTAAATTGTTTAAACCGACCTTAAAACCTAGCTTAAATCACTTAAAATTATGGCGACAATAAATAAATCTAATCTATAATATCACGTTCAAACCTACTTCTAACTTGCTTCAAACCAGATATCAGCTAGCGTCAATAGGATTTTGTATATTCATATTTGGTTTGGAGGCTGGTTTGAAGGTTGGTTTGAAGGCGGTTTGAAGCTAAGTTTGAAGTGTCTTTAAACCAACCTTGATATTGGTATGATCGAAGCCACAACCTTAACTGGTTTGAAGCTACGTTAGAAGTTTGATTTGATCAATTTGAACACACCTATAAATGCGAACGAGGAAGGAGCGACCCATACATAATACATTTTCACATCAACATTTTTACCACCGTTGCGGCCGCCCTTTCTTATAAAAAAAATACTTTAACCTGTCCTGATATTCATCCGATAATGTTACTTTGTGCATTTAGTTTACATATGACGAGAAAATAACAATTAAGAAATATGCGAAAAATAAGATGTCCTGAATTTAAATACTCTATTGAACTAATCGATAACATTGTAGGTTTTTTTAATGCTCAATTTATTTTACCTACCTGAGTATCAAAGAAATCGCTTTGGATAAATGCTTCTAGATTGGACTCCAGATTGGAACTGGGCATAAAATCAACATCAATCGAAAGGACGAATTCCGATCCGCTGTTGTTCATCGCAATGTTTCTCAACTTATTCACCGGATAGTATTTCTAGAACATTAATGAACATGTCATTGCATAAATATTGTAATGCTACTAACCCACAGTAAAACAGTATTTATAATAATTCAGGATAGGCACTTGTTTGAATGTGAGAATTAAATTTAATCATACGAAAAGTTCTTCATTGATATTTTAAGGAAAAAATTATCACAAATTGATATAAAGAAATATCCCTAAAGGCGTGTTCACCCGAAATAAAAGCGCATAATTCTGAGTGAAAAAAGGATAAACGACTACAGTATGTGGCTTCAAGCTTAAGCACAAAATGAGTGTTTCGAGCTTTTTCGGAGAGGGTGGACGCGCCTTAAGAAATAAGCAAAGATCAACTATTCAACCATGTTTTAATGTTATCCACGGTTTTGCCTACCCCTTTCGCCAGAACATAGTGCACATTGATATTTGTCCGGTTGATCTCATTTAACCAAGTATGCACTTCTTTTTGGCAGCCATGAGTGAGTTTTTCTTCGATGTAGATGGCCGCCGAAATACAGCCTATGAAGAAAATGCAGTTTTATGTCATTAATAAATGAGAGGATTCGGTTATTCATTTTAATACATAAGGATTGGCAGGCGCGGATCCATGAAATCTTTAACCGGAGGCGCAAAGCGGTTAATCATATGTGACTAAACGGAGGAAGAGCAACCTATGTTTCGTTTTACAAGCGACGATACATGTAGATCACCGCAGAAATACAGCCTGATATAATTATGTAAGAGTTATAAAATTATCATATGATTAACCTAATTTCGTTTTCTTTTATATCCGACAACATGAGCTTGGATAAATATGATTGTGGAAACTGAGACTCATTAGGGCTAATATCACGTCTGATATCGGGTCCCATCACCAGGTTTGGACGAAGTTCTAGTACGCTACAATGTCTGGTTCGATGTTTCGCAATACCACCGGGGATTGGACACTTCGGACCCAACACTTCGGCCCCTACCACTTCGGCACCTTGTATGGGTCGAACTGTCCAATCGGGGCCGAAGTTGTAGGGGCCGAGTGGGAGGGGCCGAGTGGGAGGGGCCGAAGTGTCCAAAATCCGAACCATTTACATGGTAATTTCCAAAGTTTGATTAGATCGTGCTGTGGCCAGAGCAAATATCGAGATAATATAGGATATACGCAGGGTGGGTAGAATTGTTAAAAAATCTTAATGCCGAATACAACATCTGATTATGTAGGACTTATTGAATATCTTCTCATTAGATAAGTATATACTTAAGGACAAAAAGATGCATCATTTATTCATTTTGTATTTTTTCAATAAATCAATTTATTTCAGCCCAATTTTGATGAAATTTGGTAAGTATATATAAGAGAGTGTCAACAACTATACTAATTTATTGATTTGTCAATACTCTGTACTAAAGCCTCAATATTCGAACAAATATGATATATACTATTCAGGTCCCTGTGGTCAAATGCGCTTTGTCTATGGCGGCGAAAATCATGTCGCTGTATAGTATAACAAAGGACAAGGTCAAGTCAAGAAGAAGAAAATGATAGCGACCTAAGATTTAAGATGCCACATTTTTTTTTAATTTGAAAGGGAACGAGCTAGAGGCATGTTTATGGATGGCGCCTCATACGATGCTGTTGTTAGGCATTTTAACGTCCATCGGACAATAGTTTGTCGTCTAGTGAAACATTTATAAGAAACCAGATTGACCCGCGATCGTCCATATTCCGGTGAACCGCGAGTAACGAAACCTAATCAGGATCGCGAAATTCGCCCCACACACACATTGAAAATAGGTTTGGAAGTGTCGTACAGTCCGAATGAATTATTCATGGTCGGCATAATCCGAGGATAAACGCCAAAACGGGTTTACGACGTTTGCGCGAAAATTGGATTCGGCTACGAGGACCCTTCGTTGGTCCCGTGCGTGATAACCGAAAGCAGCGCTTACAGCTCCAATTTGCCTTAACCACACAGGAGCATCCGGGTTAAATAATAATTAACTGAAACGATGTTGTGTTAAGCGACGACTCGCGCCTTCTATTGTACCAAAATTACGCACGACAGCGGGTCTACCGAAGACCGGGAGAGCGGTATCTTTACACCTGCGTCCAATCCATTAATGGTTTGCATACCTCAGCATCAGATCAATTGACTGATTACGTCGATGCCAAGACGTATATGCTCAAAGATCGACGTATCGGGTACCTATACACACCACAAGGAATCTTGAGCTAGTAAAGGTTTAGAAACGGGAAATCGGAAAAATGCCGGAGCGTGTGAAATTATGTCTATTTATGACCAAATTATTTATAACAAAAACATGCAATTTTGTGAGATTATTGTAGACACATAAGTCCATCTTGTGTGAAGATTTGAATAAAATCAATCCATTACTTATTTTTATATGAATTTTTACTTTTAATGGTGCAGAACTTTTGTCCTATACTTTTTTAACTGTGCGCTCAAATAAAAAATAATAAGACTAGAGTTCTATCCAAGAACGGGTTCAAATATTCAAAAGAACATATGGTAAATAAATAAAAAAGAAAACATAATTTAGAAAAGAAATGGGCCCAAAGGTCACTCAATATCTTCTTTAATTTTACTTTTTAAAACGTTCAGACGTCATCGTAAAAAACATAACCATAAGTGCCCTTTTGCTCAAATAGTAATCCATCATGTCCTATCAAGAGTAATTCGATGATTCATCTTGAGTAGTCTGATGACTCAACTCTATAGTGACCATGCAACCGACACCCATTAATAAGAGGTGGCTATGTAATAAGGGGTGGTCACACTTGACGCTTTATAAACTATAAATGCTCGTTGAACGTGCTTTACTTTTTATAAACCATGCGCGTCTATGAATTTTCCCATACATCATACATTTGAATATACGGTTAGAAAGGCGGGTGTCATCTCGAAAAAAGCGCCCAATGTGGTCAAGTCCAAATGTTTAATTCATGACAGGATATCGCCATGTTTGTCCATTTCGACGGCTACTCAATAAGACGTCAACCAATCTATTGGCCATTTTGTTGAGTACAAAATGGTATGCACGTCAAAACTCTGTTAAAAAGTAAACAATTTTCTTTATTTTGTCTGTGAAATGTTTGTTCAACTTTCAATAAAAATCGGTTTGTATAAAATAGCGTTTTTTCTTGCAGTCTATGCATCAAGGATGCGTCCTTATCGTTTGACGGACGAAGTACACAAAACTGCTCAAGGTCGTACAGGGACCCCGGTTCAAATGGAAGATGAAAAGCAAAATAATAACTGAACGGCTGCGGCAGTATGTCGAGTAACAACAGTATTATCGTTCTCCATAGGGCCCATATGAAAGTGTGCGATACGTGACTTTTTGTCGCGAAACAACGTCGCTATGATGTCAGACGTAAGCTTGACGGTAATCTTACATTGAAACGTAATAAGGTATTTCGGGAAACTGTCATATGATTGGACTTCATCATAATACCTATAAGAGTACATAATCAAAGAAAAGCATGCTATCCACTTTTGAAATTTCACTTTTGTTTGCTACACTAACAATCCCATCAGACCAATGCTGTTCACGTTGCTGCAATTTTACCAATCACACAAGTGACAAATGCGTTGCTAAGCAAACTATGGTTCCGTTGCTAATTCAACTATTCAAATCACTATCACGACATAAACGTCTTAAACATTAGAAAGTTTACGAAAGCCACTACAAGACACATTTTTAAAAAGAAATGGTAAAATCACTTTTTAACTACATGACAATTACGAACAACTTCAAAATAATGTTTTTTGAGCATTACAATTTTACAAAAAGGTGTACGAGTATTAAGACATGATCATGATCGTGTTCCTCAGACTGCTAAAATCTTTAAATGCTATAATTTTTTCCCGAACATTTCAAGCTAGCTGGAATATGTTGGGGGAACACCTTTTGTGAGGTACAGCTCGTTAACTGATCTTCTTTATTAAACGTCTAAACAACTATAAGAAGGCTACTGAAAGAATCGATTAAATAAAAACTAGCTATCTACTTGTATAATAATAATTATAATATTCATACCTGACCAATGTTGAGCAAGTAGTTGCAATTTATCCAATCGTCCCAGCGATAATTGCGTTGCTAAGCAAACTAAGGTTATGTTGCCATGGTTATTATTCAAACCATTATCACTGCATGAATGGCGGATAACTGTATGGTTGAGTTGAGTTTCTCGCATATAGTCATTGCATAACCGTTTTTCAGATATTTTGAAATTTTGAGCATGTGGCTTTGGGAATTTAAATGTTCTGAACTTACTTTTATTTTGATTATCCTCATTGGTAAGAACGTTTAGCAAACGTGTTGCGTTTTGAAAAGTGTATGATATGCTTGCTGATTTATTTTGAAAAATATTAAAACTATTAGAATTATTAAAATTATTTGTTTCAATTAATGCACTTTGTCTTTCAAAATGACCAGTTTCTTCACAGATATTCGCAACTATCTGCCTTGGTTTCATTATGACCATCCATTCGCTTTCGATGCGAAATGATGTAAAGAGCGTAAGAAAAACAAGAATCAATGTTAATTTTACTAAACGATAAATCACATGAAACATATTGACGCAGGGATTTAATCTTCATAAAACTGGTTTGTGCTATTCTATTTTGTTTGCAATGCATCAAATTACTACTGATCCCAGTTAAACTTTTTGAATAATTTTATTGCATAGGTCACTCGGGCAAATTAGTCATCAATAACTGAAAATATTTGTATCATTCAGTTATGGAAGTAAGACTTTAAGATTTGTAAAACGAGCGCTTAGTATAAGGCGATAATTCAATAATCTTTTATCTTAATAGTAAGTTTTACTCCAAATATCAAGTTCCTCTATGATTGCTTAAATACAGTTCAAGAAACCATATAGCATCAAAGCAACATAAACCGTCTACTTTTATATTGCATGAGCCGGCGTCATTGAATTGAAGGACTAAAAGTAAATAAATAAAAACACGTTCTTTTGAAATGTAGCATTTGAGTTACTCAGTCCGAAAACAAATTCAAAATGAAATCGAAGTTGTTGATTCATTTTGAATTTCTTGATAAGCACATGAGGTTTGTGATTTTCATTACATAGATACCTCATGGACATAATCATAATACATTTGATATAGATGTACAAAAACAAGTTGGTTTTGAAAGATGATATGATTCATAGAGTCTATTGGGCTAAGCAAATAATATTCGATTTTAAATACTTTCTTTATTCGATTCATTTGCACTCACCAGTGCTCACTTATACTGGTAAACAATGGATACAACATGAAGAGCTTCAACATATGGCATCAACGAATGATGCTTACACATTTTCAATCAATCATAAGTTATAAGATCATAGATACATATAATAAACATGAAAAAACAATATGATAGATTAATAATTTATTTAGCAATTTTATTTCATCACGTGAAATGGCATCATGTCCATCTAGAAGTTGGCTAAAATCTATGCCGTCGGTACTCAAATCGAGGGTGAATTCGGCGATATAGAAGGTGATCCGCCCAATCTATAAATTTGAAAATGGTAAAGAAAAATTACATGTTAAACCCCATTACCATAAAAAACCACTAAGAGGTTTACATATATAAAATGTGAAATCTTATCTAAGTATATGTTTTGAAATTATCCATCTGTGCTTTTTGCAAATACTTGACGAAGGCCATCCAAATCTTTATGAACAATTTTCACATAAATATTTTAGAAAAAATATAAACATAAACAATAAAAATGCAATATAATATATGTTTTATCATGTTTTATTTGCAAATCAATAGGTTGCACATATATTGGAATAATTAATAGCGCACCCTCCGTGCGAATATAATACAGCGACCACTCACCACCGAAATCCACTTTTATCCACGATCCTCAACCCTGTGTGCCCAGTCTACACAAAACCTCATCATGACCTCATGCTCACCTCATATGAGTTCTTTTTAGGTCACCATGAGCTCATGAGGAGGTTTTGTATAGACTGTGTGCCGATCGAAAGAGTGCGGAATCAATGAGGCGTGACTAAATAGACCAGACTGCACTCGCTGGCTCGCTTTAACAAAAAAGAGAAAAAGTCTCGCAACGAGCGAACGAGTTCATGACCGGCCACACTGCACTCGCTACGAGCAAAATGAAGAACATAAACATTATATGAACGATTGTTAACAATTTTGAAGGGTGTTTTCAGTGCACACTAATTATTTTATGAAACTTCAGAAAAGCTATATTGACACAATTGCAATTGAAAAAGAAGGAACATATAAAAGGAATAGTCTGTCTCCTGAAAAGTCAGGTACATAAACAAATGTGAAAGCTTTGTCTTCGGTAAAGCTGTTTAATTGCGCGATGTGTTGCCTAGGCGATTGGATCCTCACTACACTCTCATTGGTTGTTTAAATACAAGCCAGCGCATTAACTGCGGCAGCTCGATGTGTCTCCATTCATTCGTTTTCGCGTTATTGCAATGCAAGTTGTTCAATTTAAAAATCAATGCGTCGGTTTTTTCTTATCAAAAACCATTATATTCTAATTTAACATATACTATTTTACATGTATATATTTTAATATCCCACCCACCCTTCCCTTGCCGTTTTCAATTTGTTTCAAAATAATCTCATTGGTACATTTACCATGGTCAGGGGGTGTTGCTATAAACATTTGATTTAATAAAATTATACCGCCAAAGACTGCTGTAGTTTTCATTGGTTTCTAAAGATATACAACACAAGAGTAATTATAAACGCATGATATCACGGTATATCTCAGTATATCAAGTCAGAATACAATGACTATAAGCAACGACTGGTTGATAATGAACGTATAATCAACGTCGTCAAACGTTTGATCGTATTATACTTGATCGCGAGCCAGTGCAGTGTGGGCGGTACTTGATTAAGGCGCGTGCACGCAAAACAGGCAAAAATATCTCAAATCCTATTTGTTGTGCATTTTATACTAATCTTACTTGAAGAAAAAGCGCATAATTCAAACATACCAATTTCGTGTTTTTTTTCTTCAAGTGCATATAGTTTGATATTTTTGGGGGCGCCAATGCAATTGTTGCTATATAAAAGAGCATGTGTTGATGAGTTAAAGGGCATCGCTAGCAATTGACTAATAAAAACCATTATTTGCTATACACTGTATAAGTCTTCAATTTAGTTTATTTAAGAATATCATTTAATGTATCTTCTGAGTTGTAAAAGATCGAGTAGCAATAACCACCTTTTATTCGTGTTCGCATTTTGCGCTATCAAACATTGCTCTGATAGTTAAATAAAGGATTCCGTGTAAAAATATTCTAACTGAATAGAGTACGTTTTGCAATGATATAGAACATGTATAACATGTTTATTTGTCCACATAATGTGACACATTATAGAACGCTTATTTAAAACTTAAGCAACATTATAACATGATGGAATTATTTTTTCTTCTATTTTCTTTATAGCGCGAGCATGGAATTAATAGGCATTAAGGAACGATACACAGTATTCAATATGCAAATGAGGAGAGGCTAATAAGCGTGACTCATTTTGAGCGAATACTGCAGTACAGTTCTTGTGCCTGTGCTCCACACAAGTATAGCAAGATTTTTTTAAATTGACTGTTTTGTCAGCCAGTGAATATTTTATACTTTTTGCACAGTGGGTTCACTTTTTTAATTGCAAAATACCAAACACATTGAAAAATACCTGAATGTTTGTATACATGTTACCGGTGGTGATCATAACACATGACAGGCATTCATAGAATTCTATAGAAACGATGCACATAGAAGTCTACCACTTATAACAAAGAATTCTATGTAGTCATTAAGAAGTCTATCACCCAATAACATTGAGGGTACTTGTTGATCATATTTCTTCGGCAGCTGTTCAGTATTTATAATCAGCGACACCAAACGATCGTATTCAAAATATCAACAGTTTCTAAAGAAATCGACAAAAATTAACGATTTTCCCTTTATTTTAAATCAAATACATCTATAAATTATATCAAAATATGTCGTCTGGTGTTGCGGCTCTACTTGCCAAAGGACGAAACCCAATGAAACCCAAGACTCGAGATATCGGGAAAAACAAAAACAGTCAATTTATAAAAATCTTACTATATTTAAACAAAACGTCATAAAACGTTATTAACATGCCTAATTGTTCTCAATTTATTTTTATACAGTTCGAATCTTAATGTATTTATGCACTAATTTCAACTGTTATAATAGCGATAAAACACTCCTGTTCGTTTGTATAGCTGATTAAGAGCTTAGAAGAAACTATTACAAAACTCACGCCTTCGGCGTTCGTTTTGTAATAGATTCTTCTTCGCTCTTAATCAGCTATACAAACTCACAGTCGTGTTTTATCCCTATATTTCATTCAGCTAAAATCTCGACAAAAAATCGCTGCATGATAGGTTATTTATAATGTATTTGGAGCCGATTTTATAAAATCGCTGAATAACTACTTACTACCTTTATGCATGAAACTCTTTTAATCTATATCAAGCGACCGGATGTAGGAACACTCCCCCCCATGAACATTCACCCCCAGGTACACTCACCCCCTTTTTTGGTAGGAACACTACCCCCCATGAACACTCCCCCCCTTTATGAATTTTCAGTTTTTGGAATTTAATTTAATTTTTAACATTTTCAATTCGATCTATATATACATTATACAAATGACAAGCATATACTTGAATTCAAATTGATAAACGCCCAACGAAAAGCGATTTTTCGATTGCAATTAGATACTTGAGCAGACCTATCACCTATTGTAACCAATTCTAGACACAGTTGGCGCATAAT
>LQRL01116794.1:17278-31573 GCA_001703475.1 Hydroides elegans
GCCATAACATAAATGAAATTTTTTTATATCTTATGATTCAGCATTTATTCGTCTTTATTTTGATATAAAATATCGTATGGCCACAACAACAATAATTATTTTATCCTAGTGTAACTGCATTGCACTTTTCAGAATTCACCGTCCTTAGTTCTGAAATTATTCAAAATACATGACATAATAATCATAAGTTGACTGAAATGGGCCATAGTCATATCCTAAACAGCTATTAATATTTTAAAAACTACAAATATTGTTGCTTTTCGATGGCAAACGATTTCATGTTTTTTTTTTCTAATTAATTATCATTTAAGATGTATTTTATACATATTTTAAAGGCCTATATGACTTGAATTATATAGGTCTGGAAATAGTCTCTGCTAAAGGAAAATCATCGATTAGCTAAGTAAATTGCAATTTATCCCAGTGGTGCTGTAAAAAATGAATTGAAGTTGTTGTTATATTTGCATTCATTTGTAAGCGGATTATGAAACACGATGCAAAGTTGCCTTTGTGGCAATAAATGTGTATGAATTAAGAGGCATCAAAGCATAATCCTCCCTTTGAGCTGGATCATAAATCATCTTGCCATTTAAAAGCTCTTTGAAATCAAATACAAAGCTTGAATTTTATAAGAGCATCATTTTGAATTGAAGGAATGTTTTCCAGTACGCAGAACAGACTCGATTTACAGTGATATTCTATATGAACCTTTAGTTAATGAGGGTGTATTTTTCTAGTGTTTACACTCTTTTTACCTGGTCGATTTGGACATTTATTGCAATGGAGGGGATATATGACTTATACCATTAGAAAAAGCTTATTTAGAACTATAACATATGTTAATTGCAGAATAATTGACATGGGGCAACTATTTTAAAACACAGTGTAAAGATGGTCGAAAATCACGATTTTTACTGAATTTTAGGCATAAACAGCACAAAACGTGCATGGATAATCCTTATGTAAATAAAAAGTGGGGTTGCTAAAATGTGAGGCATTGGCGACAGCAAAAAAACTAAAAGGGTCAATTTTGAGTGAGAATAAACAGCCGTGGGGAGTGTACCGGTTACCCAAGCGACCCGTGTAATTCTGAACCTTTCAACCTTTTTTCGCTTTAGAAATACTTTAAATCTTAAAAGAGACTTCAATAACCTCTTATTCAATCCAAACATTTAAAGCTAAGATGGGTTGAGAAATTGGAGTGTTCCGTGAAAAAAAAGTTGTTGAGTTTTTCTATTATGGTTTGAA
Organism: Hydroides elegans; assembly: GCA_001703475.1. Classification (NCBI taxonomy): domain Eukaryota; kingdom Metazoa; phylum Annelida; class Polychaeta; order Sabellida; family Serpulidae; genus Hydroides; species Hydroides elegans. Next base: position 18,527 of record LQRL01116794.1, read on the forward strand.
CGTGTAAGCCTTTGCTTTAAAAATACTTAAAATCTTAAAAGAGACCTCATAACCTCTTATTCAATCCAAACATTTAAACTAAGATGGGTTGAGTAATTGGAGTGTTCCGTGATTAAAATAACGTTGTTGAGCTTCTCTATTATGGAACAATAAACCTCCATACATTATTGTATATAATTTTTCATATGACATGGATGATGCGTCATATGAATAATTTCGAATATCAAAATATCAAACATTAACTTTAATAAATAAGTACCGTAAATGCATGCGCACCCGAAACAGGCAAACAAAAAAAAAAGCTCAAAGCGGATTTGTTTTTTTTTTTTTTATACCACTTGAACCGAACTGCACTTGAAGAAAAAAGGGCATAATTAAAAAAAAATTACGCGCTGTTATCTTCAAGTGAGATTAGACTAAAAAATAAACAAAAATTTCACCCTTTGAGCTATTTTTGGCCTGCTTCAGGTGAACGTTGCTTAATGCAACTAAAAAGTGTTTCAGTATGGTGTTTTATTTGCAGCATTGTGTAATTACAAAATTTATATATCAATAAAAACATGTATATCGTTTTCTGATATTTTGAATAAATTTATATCTTATTTTTTTATATTTATATTGCCACCGAAGTGTAAAATATAATCTTACTTTAGCAATAACTTTAGATTTGTTAAAGCTGTTTTTAATGGGCCCTAAATGACCTGGGAATAAGACTGGGCGGGGCGGTATTGTACCCAACCCGCTCTCAAAGGTTTGCATTGTATAATTTTGTTATACAATTGTTACCCTTTTGGTCAACCGTAAAACCTACATCACTATGGTTATTTATGACAATAACTAGTAAAACATTCTCATACGACGTCATATAAGCACATTTGGGACGTTAAATCGGTTAAGCGATATTAATGTCGCTGTAATGGTGCGGCTAAATTTACCTGCGATCGCTATGAAACTAAAGCAATAACTAAATCTTCAGCGATACGTTTTGACTATATTTTCTCTCAATTTTGCAGCGATTTTTCTTTAGCTTTACCGAAATATGGAGTAAAATCCACATGGTTACTACAATACAATATGTATGGTGCGTTTCTAGCGTTGAGGGCAGAACGTTTATTTTTACGGCGCATATGCAATATTCATGCACCAGTAATGAAACGCACAAAGAAAATAACAAAAAAAAAAAAACACAGTTTTAAGTACAAACTATATAACAATTAAATGTTTCTTTAACGTTTCGAATATGTCCCTCATTTCATGGGACTTTGCATCAAGCTTGTTTCTAACCTATTCACTTATTTTAGTTTTGTAATTTCGCGACACAATTTTACAATTTGAATAGTCCTTTATTTGGTTAAACTATACTTTGTACGACAAGATATTGCATGGAAGAAGGGCGAAAATTAATTTAAAACCGAAATTGAAGGTAATTAATTGCAATATATAATGCACATATTGATCTAAAAAAATAATATCTAATAGAAAACAACTAAATTGTTGTGTTTTTTTTTGCAATTGAAATATGATCAAATATATATAAAAGGCTTCCATTTTAGTAGTTTAAAAAAAAAATGAAACGCACATAAAATAAGAAAATGGATATTGTTTATGAAAAATGTTGTTTGAATATGAAAACCAAACGCTATTCTACGCAAATTTTGCATCGATATATATATTCAATGAATTCTGGATTTATAGATGTTTCTAATAGGATAAAGACATATATTTGTGCATAGACTCTACAGTGGCGCGCAGGCTTAACTTCTCGATTTCTCTAACGTTTAGCGTTTAGCGTTTAACGTTTAAGGGTTAGCAAGATCAGAATATAGCGTTTAACGTTAAGCGTTTAACGTTTAACGTTTAGCGTTTAACGTTTAGCGTTTAGCGTTTGATGAAAGGGCATATAAGAAATTAAGATAAGCACTCATCGTGATGTCTCTATATACCCTTCACACCTGTGGGTGGCTATGGTTTAGCGTTTAGCGTTTAACGTTTAGCGTTTAGCGTTTAGCGTGTAACGTTTAGCGTTTAAGGGTTTATCGTTTAGCGTTTGTGCGTTTAACGTTTAGCGTTTAGCGTTTGTCTCGAGAAGTTGGGAGTGCGCGCCACTGTATATCAAAGCAAATAATGATGAACGTCAATTTCATTTGAAGGGCTCCGCACAACAATGTGTTAAGTTGACTCAACATGTATAGCAAAAAAATATTGCAAAGTTTTTCAAAAATATATAATCTTAGCTAATTGCTTTGCTTACAACACATTGCATGTTTGCTTCAGTGTTTTAGAATAGACATACAGTTAACGCATCAATTTGCTCAATGAGCGATGTATATCTATAAATTCATCTATAGCTACATGTATAACATACGACCTAACCACTGCTAACCGAAACAAACCAATTCATGCAAAATAGAAAAATAAAACATTCAATATAACGTATAAGTAAAACACATATGCGGGGACAGTCGCAGCGCGCATGCGCGTAAGCAAACGTTTACGCAAATGATAATATGGCGATCGCGACACTATAAACATAGTTGTCTTACGTTTTGCTCGGCTTCATACGCCTAATATTATCGTCTATGGGCAATAATATTGTTTTTCTAATAGGCCATCGTAATATTGATTACTCGGTAAATATGATAGGGACAAGGCCTTCAGCAAGGTAGCGTGGCCGAGCGGTCTAAGGCGCTGGTTTAAGGCACCAGTCTCTTCGGAGGCGTGGGTTCGAATCCCACCGCTGCCAAATGTTAATTTTGTTCCAAATTGCGTTTGTAAATTAACGTCTTGATCTCCGTGATCGCAATGAAACCATCATAAATACCATTCTTGGAAAACGGGCATTAAATGTTTTTTCCTCGGCAACGGTAGTCCTTACCACGTCATATTTTAAGTCAAGTCGTAAAAACGACGTCCTGAGGGCTCAAATGTTTTTACACATTTTTTTACGTCGCAACGTCGCGTGAACGTCTTTCTTCGTCTGACTTCACTGCGACATTGCCACGACGTTTTACCAATGCTAACGACATAACAAAAACGTCGGAAAACGTACAAATGCACCCAAACAAGGACGTCCTTTTGAGTTTTTTTTTCACATATCGATGGAATTAGTACACTATAAACGAGGTAAGTCAACTATAAATGTTCATTCTTAAATACGTAAAGACTCTGTGTCATTTAACCATGATTCATTTATCTATTTCAGTGGTTATTACAGGTCAGCGGTACCTGTTGTAGCCCGAATCACCTCAACCAAAAATGAGGATCACTTTGGCAACGTTGCTTGTGCTTCTCCTCAATTCAGGTATTTATGGATCCTATTATTTTATATAAAATGATTATCTTAATATCGACTCATTTAATTTTGCATATTATAGTCACCTCTTATGGTGCGGCCATGCATAATTTACAGTCCTGTTGTACGGTAATGAATTGTTCGTCAGCGATATTGATTTTTGAATTGGTTTCTTCCCATCAAAACAATCGCGCCAACGCACTTGTGGACGCTTTTCTTGATGATATTTTATAATATCCCCTGATTACGGCCGCTTGTTGTCCATGATGTTAAACCAAATTATTTACTATCCCTTTCTATGGCATTTATCAACCTGTGCTGTCTTATTATTTCTCAGGAGCTTCACATGCTGCCAAGGCCAAGACAGGCGATGTCCCAGTGACCTTCAAGAACAGTCCGATGCCCATTCGCATTCTCTTAGATGACCTCCTAATAACCTTTTTGATATGACCTTATTTTGACTTTTGTTAATCCGTTTCTCCATAGGTGTTTCACATGCGTCGAAGGCCAAAAACAAGCAATATCCCAGTGACCTTCAGGAACAGTCCGATGCCCATAACTGCATATAACTCATTCTCTTAGTTGACCTCCTAATTACCTTTTTTTAAATGACCTTATTTTGACTTTTGTTAATCCGTTTCTCCATAGGAGTTTCACATGCTGCCAAGGCCAAGAGCAAACAATGTCCCAGTGACCTTCTGGTACAAGCTGTTGAAGGTCAAAATTCGACGACAGTCACGTGGTATCATAGTCGCCTAGTTTCGAACCTGGAACCAAGAGCGGCTACGTAAGTTTATGAATTATACTTGAATTCTATATGGATTATATGGAATAAAATTATGACACAGTAGTAGATATAAATGTTACGTTTAGGTTTTATTTAAAGAAACAGAGGACGCCGTGTGTCCTGTCATAAGCCTATATATAACGTATCCCCGGCTGAAAAAAAATAAAGGCACATTAGTATCCAAGCTTACAGCATAGGTTCACAATAGGTACATACATGTATGTACAAATATTGAGAATTTACAGAATTTAAACCGGTTGAGGTTTCATACTGAAGACCCGAGCCATAGGTTTTGCGCGCATCGCGTTTCCCTTAATAAACATTTTCATAATATGCCTTTGGTTGCTGCATTTCAGAGCTGAACTGGACGTACACTCCAAACCGAGTGGAAGTAGATTCTACGAATGTATAGAACAAGTGTCCTACACCATTACACCACTTAGACGCCATTGAAATATATCATTTATACTGCTCTTGATTCTTTTAGAGCTGAACTGTACGTAGACTCTAAGCCAAGTGGAAGTAGATTCTATAAAGATATAAACAAGTGTCCTACACCATGACACCACCTAGGCGCCATAGAAATATATAATTTATACTGTTCTTGGTTTTTTTAAAGAGCTGAACTGGACGTGGACTCCAAACCGAGTGGAAGTAGATTCTACGAAGGTATAGAACTAGTACCCTACACCATAACACTAGTTCGGTTAAAAAAACTCCACATTTATATTTTCCTCGATTTCATAGAGCTGAACTGGACGTAGACTCCAAACCGAGTGGAAGTAAATTCTATGAAGGTATAGAACAAGTGTCGTACACCATCACTCCGCCTAGACGCAGTAGCTACGATGAGGGAAAATGTCGATTCAACGTCGAGGTCAGAGGTCAGTGTATAAGTTCATATTTATAAGTTTTTGAAATATTATTTTACTATTGATAAGGAACTTAAACATATATATACATTTTGATAAGATATGCTTAGTTTTGATAAAATAAGTCAAAATATAGTATATTTGATTCAAACTAGAATGTTTTGCTTAACTTTTACGATATGGTGTTGGAATACCTATAGTAAGCAATTATTCTTCAAGAAACACTTGGAACAAGTAATACCACTTTGTAAATAATTGACTTAAATTAATTGGATAGTTTTTGAAACTTAAGCTATCTTCATTAAGACATTTAATTAAGACTTTTCCACGCTATTTGTTAATAGCACGTGGCAATATTGTCGAATGAATTATTATTTTCATAGCATTATTATAACAGTAATATTCTTATTCTAATCATAAATATGATGTACATGCATTTAAATACAGCTCCAAAATGCACCATCGGACCAATGAATAACACGATTCCTATCATGCCAAATGGAACCTATATCTATGAAGACATTCAACTACCCGTTGGAAGCTACGTTTATCTCAGCTGTAATATAGAGTGAGTACAGTTACTCTTGTAAAAATGTAAATAGTTTGATATTAAATAAAATAAAGAATTTTGTGTCAGATATACTTGATATATATATAGTTATTATACAAGTTGATTTGTTATGCATGGATATCGAACAAAATCTGATGTAAAGGGAAGAAAAGGCCAAACATCGCAAAAATTAGCGGCATTTCTAAAGACGGCACATGCAAAAATCAACGAGCCTATTTGAGGTCGCAAATGTTACACAATGGGCGTATGATATCTCGAATTGTAGGCGACGCGTCTGTGCAACGTCGCAAATATAACGGACATATGTCTATGACGTGCCACATATCACGCGACGTATCTCTATGACGTCGCAAATGTTCCTCGACGTGACTTTGTAAGTGCGCATATTTTAAACAATGTTTATAAGTCGTCGCAACCACAAAATGGCGTGTCTCTATATGTAACGTCGCACTTGCTATGCGAGGTATCTTGACGGCGTAAACGCAACGAGTCTGTACAACGTCAACAATATTACGCGACGCGTCCCACGACGTCCAATATGTTTTGCAACCAGTCTTAAGGTCTGTTTATGCTGAGTGTTCGCAGCTTTTTTTTAAACGTGGTTTTCTTGAGAAAAATATGACTGAATATGGGGTGATTGACGTTTTTGTATGATCAAATTTGAATGGATTATGTTTTCAATCATCTGTGAAAGTTTTACTGCAATTTATCCAACAGTTTTTGAGAAAATAACCATTTAGTACAAAATCGCAGCTCTCTGTATAGAGAGTTGTGATTTTTCATATAAACTCATATATCTCAAAAACCATTGAAGATATTGCAATCAAACTTTCACAGATGATTGAAAACATAATCAATTTCAATAAAATCATACACAAACGTCAATTGCCCCATATCCAGGCATATTTTTCTCAAGAAAACCACGTTGAGAAAAAAGCTGCGAACATTCAGCATAAACAGACCTTCACGTCTCTTCGATGAGTCTGTATAGCGTCAGCATTATCATAGTAATTATCGCTCTGACGTTGCAATCAGATACACGACATCATAATAATACATTATGCGCCTGTATATATTTGATATATATTTAAAGCTTATCAGGTTTCCTTTCCCTATCGTACGAGCATTTTCATGCTCTTAATCATTTTACGAATTATACATTTTATTTCACACAGAGAAAATTATTTCGGGTACACATCCTTATCTCAACCGCTGACGTGCAGTTACACAGAGGAAAAGGACGAAGATGGTGTAGCATTGGCAGCATTTCCAAAGTCAAACTTCACCTGTGAATGTAAGTACAGCGCGATCAAAAAGTGTGCACATTTATGTTTTTATACTAAATTTATATTTCATGGGTTATGAAATAATATTTTCTTGTTAATTTGTAGGGTCTAGACTTGGTGTTTTACAGTTTAATAAGACAGAATATTAATGTATTTTCTTCAATATTTTTCGTAAAGGAAATCACAAAAGGAAAGCTCGTTGTTAATTTAAAAACATAACACTTTCTTTTAGCTCTAAAACAAGAATATATTAAGAAAAAAAACCGTTAGGGGGGAAAGGGTGGGAAAAGCTTTCTGTGTTTCCAGGCCCTGAGTCTTTATTCAATTTTTATTTTTTATCTTAATTTCTTCTAAATTGCAGTTTGCCCCTCGTCGAGGGGCCTAACCGTCTGCAACAACACAGGAGAATGCATAGAGTCCGAATATGTCTGTGACGCTTTCAATGATTGTTCTGATGGGGAAGACGAAATGGACTGTGCAACGAACTGTGAGTATTGTGTTAGGCTGCGTTCACGCAAAAAAAAGGAAAGGAAAAAGCACAAAACCCGATATTTTCGAAAGCCACATTTGTATAAAAACATTTATCCCTCTGTTCACGCAAAAAATTATGGTATTTTTTTTGCGTGAACGCGCCTTAATCCTATCCCATTTAGGGTGTGGCCATGTTGATCAAACCTAGCTTCAAACTACTTAAGGTAGTGGTTCCGATGACACAATAATATTGCTGGTGGTTTGAAGCGACTTTAAGCTACAGTTGTATGCTTTAAACCAACTTCAAACCTTCCTTCAAACTACCCTTCAAACAAAATGCAACATCATTTTAAAGCTGGTTTGAAGGTGGTTAGATGGATTAACAATGTTTATTGTCGTCTTGACCTTAATTGGCTTGATGCTTGGTTTGATGGTAAGTTTGATCAATGTAGCCTCAGCAAGATGTGGTATGGCATGGACATCACGTTCGAGTTCGGGTTGATATGAACATTTTCTGGACGTCCCCTTTTATCACAGGCGTAGAGAGGATAATACGCCAGAGTCATGAAGAAGCCGGACGTTAGACATTCATCCGACGTTGAGATATAAAGAAACGTCCGGTAAATTGCCATATGGACCCGAATAAGAACTATCTTTCCATGTGATGTCCAAAAGCGACATCTTATGGACTGCACTCTTGCTGAGTGGGACAGTACCAAAGACTCGATATTATTAGTTTTTTTTATATAATGATATAACAGCTAATTAGACAAACACTAATTCAAACATTTTAATGATTTGTTTATGCGCCACGGGGTGCTGTTTAAAACTCAGAAGATCATATCATCAATCCATTATTATGATTCGTAGGGCTCCGTGCAACAATGTGTTAAGTCTACTTAACATGTTTCGCTAAAATGTTTTGCGAAATGTAACATGATTACAGATCTATGTTAAATGTTTGAATAACACTGGTAAATAACTGCGATCACAATCATTTCGTCGTTTGGCCACTTCCCAATCCTTGTATAAATGACCAATCCGAGGCAGCTATTCAATGCCCTTCTTCTCAAAACGTCAATTTTAGACTAAACATATTGTTGCACGGAGCCCCTCATTTAGTTTTATCTAATTTAAGTACATATAAGTTTTATGTAAGTTGTATTTTATAGAGTCTAAGATTCATTTTTAATAATAACTTAATTACATTTTTTTCAGGTGACGGGTTCCTGTGCCCGAACTCCACTCTGTGTATTGCCGATTACATCGTGTGTGACGCTTTCGACGATTGTCCTTTTGGAACGGACGAATTAAACTGCAATTTCACATGTAAATACATTACATTAAAACAATATCTCAATATTAATTCCTATATTTAATTGATTAAATATTTACCTCAATATATATAACCAGATTTAATCCATTTTTTTGGGGAAAAAATAAACATCGTCATAAAAATATAATTCATAGACCATATCTAAATTGTTTTCCAAAAAAAAGGTGAAGTTAGATACGTTTACTAGTGTGCATTTTCTTTAAAATAAAACACAGACATGAGCTTCACATGTTATTGATAAAGATAACATCGAAATAATGACACTTTCATTTCCTTCTACAATAGGTGCTGCCTATCTTTTCGGGGATATGACACTTCGGCCCCAACCACTTCGGCCTCTTTCGGCCCCTTTTCAAATAGACACTTCGGCCCCTCGTCAAGACACTTCGGTTCCTCGTAAAAAGACTGCTAGGAACCGAAGTGTCTTTTCACGAGGGGCCGAAGTGTCTATTTGAAGAGGTGCCGAAGTGTCTTTTTTTCATAAAGGGCCGAAGTGTCCAATCTGGGCCGATCTTTTCATATGCGAGGGCGTACCCCTCTGCCGACGGCGTTGGCCTTCCCAATGGGTGTGTTTTTCTCGGAGCAAAAGAACTATATATGATAATTTTCTAAAAGTGTTGCATAACCGATTTCCTTTTTCTGCACAGGTGAAGCGGATGAATACCTTTGCGAAGGTCAATCCCCAACGGACCTAGGAGCTTGTATTCCAAACGAATATGTGTGCGACTTTTTGGAAGCCAACAATAATTCTCTAAACTTTTTGCATTACCCATATCCCTTTTTATACACAGGTGAAGCGGATGAATACCTTTGCCGCGAGGGTGCATCCCCAACGGAACTCGGAGGTCGCATGCCCTCCCACTGAATTTTGTTGGATTTCTTTCCTTAATAATAACATTGGAGGCGAAATGTATTCCTTTTTTAAAATTATATATTATTTAATATTAAAGGTGACACAGATAAACACCTTTGCGAGGGTGCATCCCCACTGGATCTCGGAGCTTGTATTTCCTCCGACGGAATGAAATATATATGTGTTATTCAACAATCCCTCTCTTTTGTCTATAGGGAGTTAAGATTCAAATACATTCTCTAAAACAATGAACTTCTCTATTTTTGCAGGTGAAGCGGACGAATACCTTTGCGAGGGCCAATCCCCATCGGACCTAGGAGGTTGTATTCCAAACGAATATGTGTGCGACTTTTTCGATGATTGCCCGATGGGAGATGACGAAAGTAGCTGCGGATCTGCCACTTGTATGTTTGATTTTTGTATTGGTTATATTCACAATAAATGCCTAAAATAAATGGTTAAGATAAATAATTGAAATAAATGATTTGGCGACTTTTTCGAAGACTGTCCCTAGGGAGAAGACGAAAGTAGCTGTGGATCTGCAACTTTTATTATATGGATGGTGGAAAATAATGGGTTTGAGAGGGCAATATCACCCGGTCCATATCGTTTGTGATATGGACCGGGTGCGTAGTAATATCATATTTTGTGAGAAAAAATATATTTTGAAAAATTTAGGTTGTCTTGATCTGGACTCGAACCCAGGTTCACCCATTGCCCCAGCGCTCTAACCACTTGAGCAAACGCGCCGATTTAAAACTGGTCGCCTTCACTCGCTTTATATATGGGTGCATTAGCGCGTTATGACCAGCGATATAGGTGAATGCCCTTGTCGTAACTGTACCCCTGTCAATCAGGCACGTCAATCAGAATTTATCTACCTGAATTATGACGTTTCAGTCTGACGTGTGTGACATGTTGTTTATTGCAGTTATGAAAAGAATGTGCAATGAATTGAGTGAACTTCTTGTTTTTATGAAATAAAGTAGGTTTTTACGATATTTTCTAGAGAAATAAGCAATTAAACGCAATGCTATCAATTTCAAGGAACAGAGAAACTGACAATGATAACAGTTATAAAAGGACTGAAAGGATATAAACTTTTAAGCGTATTAAAAATTTAATTCGAAGGATCTTAACAAAGTGTTGATATGGACATTTCTGTAATGAAATGGGAAGTGAATAACTAATTCAAATGAATTACCAAGTGGAATTGTTTTAATGAAACAATCGCAGAATCATCAACGTTAAAAAAAAGGAAAGTGGAACGTTCGAGGCAACGAATTTAGAGTGTTTTAGTTTTACATTAAAATATATTTAGAGTTTGTCCAAAGACACTTTAATATGAAGTATATCTAGTGACTTTGGACAAACTCAAATCGCTACATAAGCCGATAGGCCAGTTTTGAAAGCACTTTTTACCAAGGTAGGTTGGATTGTTTCTGAATTAGCCATTTTACGCTACGCTGCGTAAACGTTACGCAAACGTTACGCAAATATAGTTCACACTTCAAACTCTGAAAAGTGTTCGAAAAATGCGGATATCCATATAATAAAAGAAATAAAATCCTCAGGGACCTAATCAAAATGGTTATTGGCCCTCGGGATAGGGAAAAGTAATGCCCGCGCCCTTCGGGCTTGGGCATTACTTTTCCCTATCCCTCGGGCCAATAACCATTTTGATTAGGACCCTTCGGGTATTATTTCTATTGTAAGTTTTATTTTGTATTGCATATGTGCAAAATTAATATTCAAAACAAAGAATTTTAAATAAATGATTGGCGTCTTTTCGAAGTCTGTCTCCTTGTTGATGACGAAAGCAGGTGTGGATCTGCCACGTGTTAGTTGTATTTTATTTTGTAATTGCCAATTTAAATATTCAAAAATAAATATTTTGGCAATTTTGTGTGCGACTTTTTCGAAGACTGTCTCCTTGGTGATGATGAAAGATGTGGGCCTGCCACGTGTAAATTTGTCTCTTAATCTGATTGATTTTAAATGAATTATTTGATAATCAATTGCCAAAACTTGAGCAATCAAACAAACCGATTACGAATAGGAGGTTAAATCATACAATTCATATCGGGTGTTCTATGATCAGGTGTACATATAATTTTTGTTTATGTTACAGGGATTTTCAAGGTAGAAATTCATTCGATATAGTTAATTTCATCATTGATGTGGTTAGGTATGCATGTTATGTACATGTGCCTGAAAGAATTATAAAAATCGACCGAAAATTGACATAATTACAGTTGATTTTGTGGAGTAAAAATGCACAAAAACCCATGTTACGGAGGGTCATTCAAATTTTGCCCTATTTTCATGGACTTAGAATGATCATACCAGAAGCATTGCAATAAAAAGACATCATATGTTTATAAACAGATCAGTTACCTTTAATTTAGGTAGAAAATATTAAATTGTTACTTCTTCTTTAGTTGAATAATTGGTGCTTCAATTAATATCGTGCCATGTAACAGATTTCGCATTCTTTTCCAACTCGATATTTATGCTACTAATATATTAACTTATAACATGATTATAAATACATTTTGCTTGCCTAAACTCAAGGGAATTATTATTGGGTTTGAAGAAATAAAAAGTTCTGATATTGATCAAATCACCTCAGAATGATATGAGTTTATGTGATACCACCCTGAGTGTGTCAATTTTCTGTAGCGTACCCAACCAAGTTGGTATAGGTTAACAAAGAGACGCTGTCGCCAAATTTATATCGTACCTTACTTGCTTTGGCATACTTTGATGAGACATAAATCGTGATTTTGAATTCAAACGTTATTACATGAAAAATTTATGAAAAAGGTGTTTGTAGCGTACCGCACCAATTGTAGCGTACCTGACCGGAAGAGTAAAATCTAGTAAGGGCGCACAAAAACCCATCGAATCGTTGTTGATTGTTCATAATATATTTGTTTATAACGTTTAAAAGTAAATGCCGATGTCAGCCAAGATCTTTTGAGTAAACTCAGTAGAAATTTGGCCTAAAATACGATATTTACTTTTTTTCAAACTTTTCTAAAATATGCTTTTATTTTGCTTGATATAATATCGAAGGGGTTGGTTTGTCTCAATAATAAGTTATTAATGGCTTTGCATTAAAAATTAGTTCAGAAAAGTGAATTTATGAAACTATCATAAATCTGAATTTTGTAGCGTACCCAACCAAAATTTGAAATATGCATATAAGCTAATATTCTGGTAATAAATTGTTTTAACAGGAACATTATATATCACAATTATACTAATTATGCCATATACTACCATATTAGCACTTTTAGTAGGTTTAAATATATTTCATTACTATAATTATAATGTGTTCGCAATAAACTCATGCCAGTTTAATAAAAACATAAAGTGCGCTATTAACTTCCTTATAAAGCTGTTATTTTGTATTTATATTGTATATTAGTATTTTCTAACCTGAAATACGTTTGAAATATACCTTATTAAGGTTAAATATGCTAAATAATTTCACTTATGTGTTTTATTGAAGTAAACCTGTAGCGTACCTAACCGACAAGTTTGAAAAGAATTGTTTTAAGAACATTATGAAGG
>LQRL01116805.1:21080-34990 GCA_001703475.1 Hydroides elegans
TGTGTATGAAATCAAAACGTTTAGGACATTTTAGGACAGCTTTGACATGACAAAAGTCAAATTACTTTTCCATAATTAATATAGGTATTGGCCTCGAAATAAGAATGTAACCATGCTTAGATCATAATAAATATGGATCTTGGATTCTGCATCAAAACCATAAGGCAAACACGAGAAACCCCGCACTCACTGATAAACTCTGCCTTGGCATCACTCTCTGCCATACTCTCCATCTCCTTTGCCCGGTAGACATCATTGATGCGTTTGACCCACTTGGGCCGAGTCAGGCCGTCCAGGGAATGGAGCATAGCTGGTAGTAGCTTATCAAACCTGCAAAGGAAGGGTATTGGTTCATATTTAATCAAATAAGAAGTGAATCTAATTTCTGATGCAAAATGGATTTTTACTTAATAAAAAAACAGTATTTTGCTTGATGTTATCTTAATTTATGAATGCACATTGCAGGTCCATTTTATCAACAAAAAAGACTGATCATATAGAAAGTAAATGTTGGGTATTTTCGATCATTTAGGTGTGAACATATGTTATGCTATATTTAGAAATTCGATGTTAATTTGATTAAGGTTGTTAGCATCCTTGTTTTGATAAAACATGCAGATGTTGTACCAAATAAACCAACAATTTTGCCTTTATTTGGACATAGACATATATAAATAAACATGAAAGCCTACTCGGACGGTGTTTCATTCGCTTTGTCGATCTTCATCTTGTAAGCGCCAAGCAAAGCTGCGTCGGTCTACGTCATGAAATACATCATAAATTAAGATTAATCAAATTGGAACGTATGCATGGTATAGATATTATGAGTTTTCTCGGTTTACGTTGTTGTCATGTTTAGTCCTAAACGGTTTTCAAAATTGACAACGAATATCACCAACACATTCAATTTCTATAAAACGATTAAACGGTGGAAATTTCTATAATCTATGAGCTATATCAAAGGTCTTAATTGAATATTCAGAGGTTATATTCACCTTGAGGTAAGGAGGGTTATTTCCGCTGAGTACACAAAAGAAACCGTCCAGATAGTCGTGCACGACCTGGAAATAAACAAAATATATATTCAAATATATATTTAAATATATTTATGCAACCTATAATAGGTTTGGATATTGGCCCCGACTACCGCGGCACTTCGATCGCTATAGTGTCCTTTTCTTTTTCGTTGAAATAAAAAAAACGTCCCCATGTAATGCTTTAAAGGGATTCTTATTCGATTGGAGTTAAGTCTAACAATTGACACTTGATTCCGTCCAGAATATTGGTAAATATATATCTTTTTAATTCAAATATCCAAAAATGTATATGTTTTTGTTAGTGGTCCGAAATGGATAGAGTTGGGAACTTTTCTCCTAAGATTGACTGCGGCTTGTGGGTTGATTCGATCCCTAACCGTTTTACTGCGTCTTATTCCTTTATGTTGATATGCTTTTGTTCTGTATAACACGCCAATTTCACATACCGATACTTTTATAGGAGCTCAAATTAAGACTTCCTTTTGCCGTCAAATCCAAAGTGACGTCATTGCTTAATACAAACCTGATTATAGACGGAGTCAACATAGAGCTCATTGGTGCCCAGATGTAGCGGGAAGATCCAGGACGTGCGTTGAAACAGGAAGTAGAAGTTTTTGTTCTGTGACGTCAGTTCAGTCTTCATGTCCATGATGTACTCGTCGCGCGAAAGCGGCAGGTAGCGATGATCTGGGTGATGAGGAAAAGTAGCGGCATGTTGATCAATAGATAACGTTTATGATTAAGATAAAGAAAATAAGCTCGGAAAACTGTTAATAAAAGATTGTAAGCTATTTGTCAGATATTGTGCTGAATGATCATCAGGTAAACATATACAGTCTTAATTCACAATGATGTTAAGTTGATTTTTTGTATTTGTACATAAAGATTGGCAATCAAATCTGATCATATCACCAATACTATACTCTCATAGATAAACACAATCATATCCTCACTTACCAGCTTCTACCACTGAAAACATTGTAAATTCTTGGCGCTCGAGGCCAGATGGGATCTCGAGCTGGTTGCACACTTCCTCCACGCACTGTTCCACGACCTGGAGTCAAATAATTCATTTGTTATGTAATACAATTTGATTGTAAATGAACATAAAGAATGAAGAACTTAACTACGTGCACAGGCCAGATGTATAATGATCTACATCTGTATCCTAATATTATAAAGACACCTCATTTCAAATTATAGCTGCCTTATTCCTCCACAATTACATTTTGGTTCAACGATACCGCGCTCCTAGAATTAATAATAATGAACTAGATCTTGCCTCCTGACAACATAAAACAATATTCACACAATAATTATCGAAATAACTCACGGTAGCGCTGTGGACGTCGAGCACGACTTGACTTCCGCCGGAGAGCACCACCGAGATCTTCAGTAGACTGCGCCCTTTCTACAAATATAAGAACAAATATAAGGAACAAATTTATGAAAATGTGACATTTCATAATAAACTATTGTTGTTGCTCGATGGCGCGCAATATTCCAGAAAAGTAACATTAACGAATTGGTTTTCACAAAATTATGACTTTCACTCTTTTTTATAATAGGCCTATCACAAATTTTACTCGCAAGATATCGTTCCAAACGAGAAACATTTAAACGTTGGTAGATGATTACTTACCGAAACTGAGAGTATTTCTTCTTCACCAGGAACATTTTGTCTGCCTCCGTATTTCTTCGTTACTGCCAAATTGCGTTGGCACTCCTTCGCAAGATCTGTTAGAGTATTAACGCAAGTTGTAAAGCTAAGAAACATATCCAGGAATGGCCATTGTTGACAAGCAAGTACTGAACCGATATAAAGCGACAAATTAATTATAAATAAGTAAGGAGACAAGATTTAAATTGTAAGAGAAAACTAGACTCTGAGTCATGTGATACTTTGCAATGCGCTGTGGCAATTAAACCACATTGTTTCGTAAGCGTCTTTATCTAAGCCCTTTCTTTATAATATGTAGGTTGTCCATCTAGACACTATTACTAACGTTGCATGGCATCTCTCTGAGATATGTGCATGTCCAAGAAGTCTTCCACGTATGACTCAAGATACTGTGAGGGACCGTGGTAAGCAGCAAGAAGTTCTAGAAGACGCCATCCCGCGATCAACCTTAAGTGCGCAAATATAATTTCATCTGAGTATTTTGGTTATAAATGCAATTCGACTATTTAAAAGAGGGTAATGCAGTTTGTTTTGTGAAAGAATTAGGTAAGTTAATTACTACATGTATAACATAATTGTATTTCTAATTAAAAACATTTCCAAATACGAAATCGCCTTTGCTTATGGTACGCATGTGCTATGATTAAGATAATATATCTTGATCACCGCCAAGTTATATCTATATCAGGTTACGGCTCTAACGCCTATATCCCACTAATTAAATAAATACATCACGGTGTATGAAATACACATGTATATTATACATACGATTGTTTATTGGGGTTCTCAGTGAGTTGCCTAAGTATAAAGCAGAACACTTCGTCTCCTATCTGCTCCGGGGACGTGCGCCACTTATTTAGCAGACTCCTCACCATTTCCACTTCCTGTTGACCTTTTTCGGGAGCAAGGTCGCCCATCCATTGCATCACCTCTGTGGTAAAAGAATCTTTTGATTTGCTAGAAGTTTATTGGAGACATTGCTTTATGATATCGTCAAAATAGAGTATTTAACATGTATGAAAATTCAATAACAGGAAAACAAAAACAGATCATTCTGATAAGCATGCAAACTCGTTTGGCATACGAGTCGTTCATATAGATTGACATATTTTCCTTGGATAACCTGTTGTGTATCTAGAAAACTATATGCAGATAGTTGAAATTATAAATTATTCTTACAACATCATTTATTAATTTAAAATAAAATATATACAAATAACCTACATTAATAATCAAGTATGAAATCATGAAATGACTAGAATTTACCGTTATCAAGTGTAACAGCAGTCGAGGCCAACTTTGAGTCATCGTACTTCAACAGGGTAGATTTACACGGCGACTAGAAAACATAAAAAAAGTGTGATCATACATATTAATTGAGCAAACTCTCAAGACCGCATATTGCATTAATCTGAGTGAATATGTTGCACAATAATATTATTGTACATAGCAAAGCCCCAAAAACATCTAACTTATATTAAATAACTTTATTTTGATTTATCAAAATGTGATACATCCATATTAATACAAATATTAATACATTCGAATGCCGCACTGTCTACATCGTTTATTTTTTCCTAACCCCACTGTTTAAACATTGAATTGAATTTAAAGGCATCTCGAAAACAATCGGAATCATTTCGGCTCAAGGTGATTGCAGATTATGTGTGAGATGGTAAGTCATAATAACATACCTTATTAAATTGAACAAGTTTAATTTGACGTGCTGTTGACCATTCACCGTTCCCTGCAATTAAAACTATTTGAATTGTAAACGATGATAAATAATCGTGAAATAATTGCAATTGTCAATACATATCCGCACATACAGTCATGTGATCGGGCATTGTACCTAGCTTTTGCGGAAAACCTAGGCGCGGCGATGCAATGCCCGGTCACATAACTGTAAAACAATATTAGATACTTCGTATATCCATAATTTCGAATTAAATCTGAGCATCACTGCATCAATGTTACCTTCACGGCGTCTTTTGGCGTTGTCCAATTCCTTTTCGGTTATAGCAGTGTAGTTGTCAGATAGTCTTGATTCATGGACTCTGTAAATAAAATGGTTAATTAGAGGTTATTATCATCATGCTGAAAATTCAGGATGCAGTTAATATAAGTAAATGTGTGATTCAAAGGCAACACAAAAACGTACCTTAATGTCTATATAGAACCTATATTTCGCTTCTTCACATAAACCTCCTCTCAATCAGAAACATCGCAATAAAACATATTGCATCTTTTAAGGCAAATCGTGTTATATTCTTATCATATAGGCTACCAGGAACCTCTACACGATATCAGTGCGTGATTCAGAGTCTGTATGCGAAGGGATGATAGAATTCTACCAAAAACACCCCTGGCAATCAATCGCCGATCTACGAATGGCGTGGGAGTCTACTACAAGATGGTCACCGGTCTACCGTGCAAAAAAAATGTATTTGTTTATAAAATGCTTTTTAATTGACGTTTTAAAAATGTTTCATGAAATTTTTTGTTTGCATTCGGTGATCCACTAACACACCTTTGTCCGGAACATAAACATGTTTGAAAAGGATGTTCCCTTTAAAATATTATAAGGAAAAACTAGGTGCTTGTCTCGATATTTCCACCCCCTGAGTATGAGTTTTTGACATTTTAAAGCAAGGAATATACCGTTTTGAACCGGAGTTTATCCAATTAATTAGAATATGGTTTGTTTTAACTATTTCAATATTCTAATAAACCGTATTACGTCGTATTACCCTTCAAAAACATACTTTATGTCATTCATTTTAAACGGTTGATAGCTAAACGCTCTACTACATTTATGATTTTAATGACCAGGATCAAAATAGGGTCTACGACAATTTATGTCTCGGTCGCCGATCTCGTTCGTTGAAAACACATGGAATGTAAGGGATATTTTGCGATTCGCTTTGCGTTTTTAAAACATTATTTCTCACCCTGTCATTTTTCGTTACTGTCCATTATGGTCATCCCAACGTTCAATATTTCTAAAGAAAGTGGAGACTAAAAGGCATTCTCATGTAAGTTTCTACCGTCGCATCAACCGTTCAATAGCCACCATAGGTAAATATTCCCTATTTTTTATACTTTTACCTAATACACATACATTTTCAAGGGTGCACGTTAACCCCAAATAGACGCTTGCGCAACCGTCATCCAAAACGACACTCGTGCGGGCAAAATAACATTCGCGCGTGATATTCAATTTTAAAATGACATCATGACATCATAAAATGACAATTGTTACATGTATTTTTTTTAATAAATGGGTTTTGTACAGTTGGGCATTGACAGCATTGACATTCGCACTAGGGCGAGTGTTGACTCAAACGACACTCGCTAAGATATACCCCTGTATTTTCCTTACAGGGGTATGATTGAATAGTAATAAAGAATTTATCTTAAAGATATCATAACCTAGAATGCGGTTAGCGAGTATTTGTTATTTGCATCAAGGGCAGTTAAATATGAAAATGATAATGAATTAAATTCCGGGGTTCACATTAACCAAAAATGACAATGGCGTGGCCAAAATTATATTAATTTGCGATATTTCGCGAGCGCAATCATTCATATATATTTAAGAAAAGCTTTTAGCACAGTGTGGATTTCCATCGAATTGACATTGGCATTAGCGCGAGTGCAATCTAAAACTACAATCGCGCGGGAGAAAACGACGGTCGAATATAAGACCGTCCAACCGCAAAGCCGCACCCCTAAAATTACTTTGATTGTAGTACCCGATATATATATATATCATGTGATTGCCTTAAATGTAGTAGAGTTCCTAGCCTTTGCTCCAATCTTGTTAGTAGACCTCCTTACCCGATTCGAAAATGATGTTTCAAGATCGCCAACCATGATGTTGTAGATCGACACGCCTTTTTAACTATGCCAAGACAAAGGTTTTCCCAATAAAAATGCGTTATCTAATCAGTTCATTTGCTTGCGTTCCTTTTCAACATGAAGTATATTGTTTTCTGAATAGAATGATATATAACACATACATGAAATATTCTCTTATTAAAGTAATATCTACGAGAAAACACCGAGCTCATGTCATATTACGGCGGGAGGGTCGATCTTAGAAACTGTTAATCGTATATTTTGAATGACTAATGCAGACTAAAGATTAACAACCTTAGAGCCGAATGCAAAATGTTAGAAAACTTCGTATACAGAATTACTGTTTCAAAAGCATGTTTTATTTGCACACCCCTTGCCTTTGGAGTATTTTTGTTGCAAGATCGGTTAGCATTTGTCAGTAGACCGGTGTCCAATTTGTAGTAGACTCCCACGCCTTTCGTAGACCGGCGATTGATTGCCAGGGGTGAAAAAAAAAACGTTTGGCTTTGTACCTGAAGGGCGACTCCCTAAAGTTCAGCAACGCGAAATCGAGCAACGGGTAATTTCGCGTATCGAGATGGGGTTGGCGGGGAGTGGTTGCCCGACTGTCGTAATCCACACTATCGCGACTTCGGCGTTTCAGCTGTTTGAGACAGTAAAATGCATAGATATATTATTAAAGTCTCTGGCGTTAATGAATTTCTTGACTTTTAAAACATTAAGTAATAAGAAGAGGTAAATATGAACGAGTACACCCTTTAACTATTGAGCGGGCATGCCAGATAACCTCTACGATTTACGTTTATATGGCACTGTCATACTACAACCCGTCAAACACCAAATTTACCGCTGGCTGTTCGCTGTTAATCGAGCGCTGTACGCTACTCGCTCTTGATGCTCGGTCAACGCTGTGTTTGTGATAGGGAACGACCGCCTCAGCAGGAAACTTGCCGCATCGCCCATGGCATGCGCCGTACAACCAACCTATTGATGGTAGAATGGCGATAAATTTAATATGTATGAGGAGTGGTATATCGATTTTGACATCCGGGCTAGTTATTTCATTATCCGTAACATTGCCGATTGACTATTTTTATCAATTTCTCAACTGACGAATTAAATCTGATTGTTAATATTCAAACATCTAATTCGGTTGATAATTATTGCATGATGACGACTGTCATTTAAAAACATTTTTAATCATCATGTCTAAAGTATGTTAGTTTCTTAACATTTATAGCTATAGCCCGAAAATCTCTAAATGAGATGGGAAAATCAACACACATATCAACACACATATATTGCTTATTTGAATACGCTATTAATAAATCAATTTAGCAATACTCATTTGACTAGAAATAGAAATCATAACAAAGCGTCCAACCTTTCGGAAGATATCGATCCCTGTCGTCCACAGCGATGACGTCACCAGTACGAAAGCTGAGAACATCCGGGTGATCAGACGCATGGTCCCGCAATGCCTTTACTGTGATGCCAGGCGACTGAATAGAAATATCACATCGAATATATAGAATATGGGTGATTAAGACAACTCGATCATATCCAAAAGTTTATTAGATTGTCAAGTTCAACAATGTTTTACTATTGACTGGGAAAGGGAAAAGTCGCATTTAATATGTTAAACTGTAAAAGAACGCAAGGGTACAAAGCAATAAGCCCGTGTTCACGCAATAGAAAAGCGCTATATCGGCAAAATTTTAGTATTTATAATAAATATTAGTGTTCTTAGCTTTCGATTTACGAATATTTATTTCTTTGCGTGAACACATTAAATATTATGTTGAAACCGATGTAGAGTAACAAAAAAAGAACTTGTTTCTGAAGCATATTTACTTGTTTTTCAATTAAAGTTATTGAGTTAATATATACTTGATTTTAGGTTTGAAAAATTCATTATGTGTTCGATTCCCCTGAAATCCATAACAAACCTTCGCATCTTCAATGCAGAATGCTTCGACATTATTAGCGAGGTCTGCGGCCCGAGGCGTGTAGAGCACGAGGTTTGAACCCGAGATTAGGTCTAGTTGCACTGCGCCTACCTTAGGTACGGAACTCTGTTCGATATCGCTGTATCTGGAAAATATATAAGTATCTGGTTGGGTGTTATGTTTGAAAATATTTCATCAACAAATTTCAGCTAACTAAATATATAATTGTGAGTATCAGTTTCATTAATTATCAAGACTAAGATAAATATATCGTTAATCATATGTAATTGTATTAGATATAGATTGGATACCCGGCACCTATCCATTTACCATATAATATACGAATGCATGTATATAATATACCTAATCTCCCTGAGAACAGTGAGCTTGTCTCCAGAGCGCGAACGGCCGTCTTGACTTAGTAGACGCAACCCCGTTTCAGTCACCGCCGCGAAGTGCGTTTCCGGATGCTGACTTCCGCCCTACACAAAAATAGTTTTTGTTTATATTTTTTAAACTGTGTCAAATAAAACGATGGCAAGTTCAATAAAGACCTATATATGCTTGCAACACTGCGATGCAGCTCAATTACAATTAAGAAACATTAGATATACACTTCAAAGGACGATTTACGACATCCAATTTGGGCATGTGTGAAATATAATCGTATATCATATTTGTCGCACAATTGTGTGTCACATTCGGGACAATTTCGGAGATATGTCAGGAACGAATTAAACCGCTATCTTTCGCAGAGTTTATCGTTAAACTATATAGGCAATGAACAATCGACATTGCGTCTTGATACGAGGAAACAAAAGCTACATTTACGCGTTTGCAGTGTGAGACCTTGTTGTTAGTCTCCACTTATATACCCGTCAAAAAAAGTAACCGATATTTTTTTCACAGTTATTATTTTGAACTTTATAATATTTTCCTAAAGATAATATTTTGCACATGCTTACTCCAACCATTTTCCAACAATTATGTAAACTTTGATTGTTGTTATTTGCTGAAACAATAGAGTAATGTGTAGAATAAGTTGATGGGGGTACCTAAAATTCCACGCAAAATATATTGTCAGTTTGACTTCATGTCTTAGATGTGTTAAACTTTTGTTTCATAACATTCATTCTTTCATTTACCCATTGGCGGTTCCGAACAGTTTGATAAGAAACACGACAATGAGTTTGTTGCTCTAATTCATTGCGTATTGTGGAAGCTGTAGCGAAATGGTCATTTTCAACATAATGAAGGATTAAGCCATTATCATTAACGTCGGTACAAACGGGACGACCCGATCTAGGCTTATCCTTAACCTCGTCCGTTTGCCTGTTTTTGGATAGCATCTCACTTAATTCTTGGTTGCGACACGAATTCGCGTGCCAACCGCTTCTGATTCCAACCCGCTCGTGACGAAAGGGCAACGATTTGCCATCGGTAACCTTCAGATAAACGCGGCATGTTTATTCAAAGAGTTCCAATGGGTAAATGAAAGAATGAATGTTATGAAACAAAAGTTTAACACATCTAAGACATGAAGTCAAACTGGCAATAGATTTTGCGTGGAATTTTAGGTACCCCCATCAACTTATTCTACACATTACTCTATTGTTTCAGCAAATAACAACAATCATAGTTTACATTATTGTTGGGAAATGGTTGGAGTAAGCATGTGCAAAATATTATCTTTAGGAAAATATTATATAGTAAAAAATAATAACTGTGAAAAAAATATCGGTTACTTTTTTTGACGGGTTTTATATATCGACCTATTTACACGTATTCCTTGCAAGACGTGTTAGAAGGCATATCGTTCCGGTATTGAACCGTAAGAATGTATGTTAACAAACTTAAGTTGTTGATAAAAGACATTAAGCACCCAACAAGCTATAAGGGTGTTCTATTAACTTATCTGGCTATTTTCGATTTCAAGATCTACATTAAAAGAAAATATCATGATAAATTCGAATAAATACAGTTTATATGCTTGGGGGGAAAAAAAGAAAATGACGCCCTGCATATATCGAGGATAACACAGTAGAATCTATGCGATAAAATGAATATGATTATTTAACAATTTTGTGGAATCAATTTGGAATACATACATCAGTAGATATGAACGCTATTGGGGCCAAATTGCACACAACCGGGAGCCCGAAATGTGGTAAGAAAGTATTACAAATCAGTGAAAAAGACTGGCTACCAGTTAATACATGGACAGTTATAGAGATGTGTCGTGAGATAAGACGGTCGGAAAGAAATTTAGAGTATGTTGCAAAAGCTGATACAGCGATTTTGATAGATTTTTTAACGGTAGGAACACGGAACGATATATTGTTTAATGTTTCTAATTGGCATGCAATGTACAGTCCTACAGACGAATCGCATTCGAGTGTTCAGATGAATAAATTTATACAAGATATCGATAGAATATTCAGAATAGATACTGAATCAAACGATGATAAAGCAATATACCACACACTGGACATTTTTATTACTAGAATTTGTGAATTATTACCATCACTTGATAAAACCTTCTCCGAAGTTCGATTACGATTAACAGGGAGCGTGCTCGCGAAAACGAAAATAGGTTTACCTCACGAAGCAGACTATATCATAGAGATATCCCGAGGTTCGAAGGCCAATGCTGACAGACTTATGCAGGCAGTTGGTTATATATTGAATAACAAAAGAGACGTGATATTTGATGGTGTACAACCATCATGGTCATATCACGGAATAGATCAGCACAAACGCTCCGAAGGGGTATGCTTATATTTTTCTGTCCAATCATCGCGTGAAAATAAAGAAGTCGGAGTAAAAGTAGATTTAGTTCTCGCATTCAAAGTTGAGTTGGATCAAATAAATTCGGGCGACTATCTACTAACAAGTGCCGCAGAGAAATATTTGGACCACGACTTGGAACATTACATTAATCAGGGAGATGTCTTTCAATTGGTTGGTTCTTCTACCTGGGATGCTGGAATCATTGAAAACTGCATCTTGCGGGACCTTCCCGAAGGTAACATCAACTATGAGCGTTGTGTAACCTTATGCAAAGTAGTTTTCTTGCATATTTACCTGTGTCGTTTCACTATTATAATAACAATTTATATGCGATAAATACAGACGAACCTGTGTATACTCCGAGTGAAAAGCTTTTTTCTTATTATATTTCAGGAACAAAACGTGCGTTCTGCGCCTGCAAATATTTACTACAGTTCTTATTTCCAAGGGACGAACTAATGTGGCCGGGCACCGACAACGATGATTATTTCCTAAACCTATATGGTTTCAAACCGCGCATTAGGAGCTACTTTTTGCGGGAGTATTTTCTGCATCTGTTGTTTCAAACACGAGGCACACCTCTTGAGAAATCACTCACCGATGGCACCTTGGTCATGTGTCTGCTTTCTATGATATGCTTCCAATATAAAACCAGTCGATATTTTGACGTCATTGACCCTGTTCTAATAAGGCTCTCAATGGAAAACCCAGAGTCTATTTTTGACATGTATAACGCACCGCCTGATTTAGCAGTGGCCAAAAGGATGAGTGAAATGATAGACAAACTATTGAACGAAGACGATTACATTGATGTACACAACTACAGGTTTGTGAATGCTGAAGAGAACACTCTGGTATCAAAGGAGGATCGCCTTAAAAGGGGGTGCTTCTCAATAGCACTGAGTGAATTTGTAGTCAAAGAGTCTACTCGCAACAGGATTCGAACTGCATCCTACAACTCTGGCTTGTTAAGGCGTGCAGAGACTTATCATTATTCTCTTTTTGATTATTGAATCATAGTTTTAAAACAAGTATTTTAAGACATTCTATTCTATAAGCGATTCATATTTACCAGCATAAAAAAAACGTTTCATGTTGATTTTGGATCTTAGCAAGTTTTGTGTGACAATGAGAATGGGTATCAACGGATTTCTCACATGGACAGGATGCAGCCTTGCAAAGTAGAACGGCCAGGCGCGGGCTGAGTCGACAACTCTCTGCTTGGTCTGATCCGTGTGTCGGTGGCTGAAGGCGGTCGATGGGTTGATGCCAGCGTGTTCTGCGATTATGAGAATGTATCATCCAGTATAAGGACAATAACAATAGGATGTCGTTAAAATAAATATCATCACAATATATACTAAACATTTAATTTGTTTTCCCCGTTTGAAGGTATAGCTAAATGTTTCATAAAATTATTTTTTTTTACACGAATTGAAATTAAAAACAATTATTTTAACATCAACTTATCATTTATGACATATGCAACAATTGCCAGTTATATGTTTGTTTACCTTAGTGGCATTTTCTTAATATAATTTATCGTAAAAATAGTCTTGTTAATTACCCAATGATCGTTAACATTAAGAGACCAGTTCAACCTTTTCACTGATACTCACACACCATATATCTACCCTACCTAATTTGTTCCTCATGTCGAGTTTGTCCTGCATGCCGATGCGCGCGCATGTGTCGCTGAAGACATCTTGCACAACCTGCGCGAAAACGAGGCCAAGGAGCACTGGGTCCGATAGCGTCTCTTTGGGCGTGAAAACCTAAGGAATTAAGTAGGGCACTTGATTTATTGCTTGGTTGTTCTTCATGTATACATTCGAAAGGAGCTAAAATCATGTCCCTCCTTGCGATTTCATAACCAAAGAAAAACAATGATAATTGTAAGGTGGGAAAAATGATCTATGTAACCTTATCCTTACGCATAGAATTCTAATACTTTAAAAAAAAGATAGAAACATGAATACGCTTGTGATATCAAATATAGATTTCCTCAAGTGATCGTTTTTGTTTTGCAGAAAGGTTCATTTACTGATTTTGAAACATCATCCGAAAATTATGACAATTGTAATACCAATTTAGCTGAACATATGCACTACAATAACACATATATATTAGCATACGATCCCGATTTAAGGACACTTAAATACATCCTTACCTCTTTTCGCACTTGGAGCTTCCACGGCACCCGGTCATAGGTAAAGAATGGCCCGACGAGCTGCTCGTAGAGCTGCGTTTGCGCATGCGCCAAGACGCTCAAGTCTGGAGGCGCCCTTGGCGACGGAGAACGCGAGGAGGGGACGGGGGTCACTGAGTGCAAAAAAAAAAATAAAAATAAAAATTTGAGGATTAATCGATTGAATGGCAACTTAATTATATACTTATAGGGGATGATTGGAAGGTGATTAAAATAAGCATTTGTTAATATAGG
This sequence comes from Hydroides elegans, assembly GCA_001703475.1. NCBI lineage: Eukaryota > Metazoa > Annelida > Polychaeta > Sabellida > Serpulidae > Hydroides > Hydroides elegans. The sequence goes on from LQRL01116805.1 coordinate 34,842, forward strand.
AATGACGTTAAGATTGTATGATTTAACTTTTGAAGGTTTTTGAAGACGATTGATATGATATAATAGATGGTTAAATTGTTTACAAATATCAAATTGGTAAAAGAATATCGAATGGGTTAACGTCGTTAAAACTTTATACACATTTTCCT
>LQRL01116805.1:35137-48577 GCA_001703475.1 Hydroides elegans
TATTTAGATTTTACTAAACTAGATGATTGTATTATGAAGAATATTATAGGATAATATAGGTTGGGTAAAATTGGATCTCTATAACTACTTTGCATAACAATATAAAACATGTGACATATAATTCAACGAAGTGCTCCATAGATATTAAACCATTCAAAAAACTACCAAACTACAATTTTGTACCAGAAAAATGTGTTACCTGAACTACTGGTGTGATGGGAAGGAATGGGTGAGGGGGTAGGGGGACGGATATATGGGGAGAAGGCAGACCCCTCTTCTCTCTTGACTAGCGGCGATTCTGCTCCAGCAACATAAACACAATATACCCTGGCCTAAACTATACTACTTGTGCATGTAAATAAACATAGGGTTATCAGGGACCATCTATAAAGTGATGAGCTTAAGGGAGCGGTGTTTTAAATTATGGTTTAAGAGTATATCATACTTAGTTTGATTATGAGGTTTATGTACATAGTAATTAATCTTTCACAAATAACGTGATACAATCCTCCTCAAAATATGATAAACGCATCTGTTGAAACAAAACAAGTTATTGAATAGCTTAAATATTTATAAATGGTCCCTTAATATATTATGTTATCAATCCATCTAAACAAAACTAGAAGGTCAGTGACCTTGGATCCCCCGTGAACTTCAACAATTCGTGGATGCAAGATGGTCAGTTTTTACTATGATTAACTTTGGAAATAACGAACTATTTTGCGAATAAACAAGATCATGTGATGAAAGAAAAACAGAGTAACATCTTGCATCATCACCCACTTCTTTCTGAAGACATCTCTAGGACTGACGAGACCAGTCGGAAAAAACGAGGCCAGCGAAACAAATATATAATTTAACTTACATTGCAAATATGCTTATATAAGCACGATTACTTTTGTAAGCCAATTCCAAATGCACCAGGCTCCTTAACTAGGTGTTAACACATCTCTTTTAATTTCCTGATTAATATGCTTATATAAGCATGATTGGTTATAAATATGCTTATATAAGCATACTTGCTTATAAAATCACACGCAAAATGTTTTGGAGGGAAGCTGACGATACAAGTGAAGAAAGAATATAATTTCACTTATTTAAAAAATAATATGTTTATATAAGCATGTTTGCTTATATATGCAATATATAAGTACATTCCACCTTAAGTACATACCAGCTTATATAAGTACATACCACGTACTTAAATGATAATATGTTATATTATCAGGCACATTTCCTCATCTTTTTGCTACTTTTTAAAGTGCTCCAAAAATCGACAATTTTCAACCGATTGAGATGACACCATGACGAGGCACGACTTTAGGCCCTGGTTTATATGTGTATTAAATAACTAATCTCTGACTCAATTCCTTCATACAAAACTCGCGTGCACAAAGTACTTAACATCGGGTGAAAATGTTTAAATCGACAATTTTCAAAGTGTTCCAGAATCGACAATTTTCAACCGATCCAGATAAAACTTTGACGAGGCACGAATTCAGACCTCGGTTTATACGAGAATAAAATTTGAAAGGTCTAGCTCAATTGCCTCAGACCAGACTCGCCTGCACAAAGTGCTTGGTATCTGAAAAAAAGTTTAAAATCGACAATTTTTAAAGTGCTCCCGAATCGACAATTTTCAGCCGATCGAGATAAAACTTCAACGAGGCACGACTTCAGACCTTGGTTTATACGTGTATAAAATTTGAAAGCTCTAGCTCAACTTCTTCATACCAAACGCGCGTGCACAAAGTACCCTATATCAAGCGGGACAGACAGACAGACGGACGGACAGACGGACGGACGGACAGACGGACAGACAGACGGACAGACGGACAAGCTCAACCCTATATCCCCTCGTTTTCACGGGGGATAACGACATCTAAACATATAATAAATGGATGTTGTGAAATGTTTATATTCACAAGAGTATATAAAAGTTTAAATCCATAAATCTAAAAGAGGCAACACAGTCATTAATGTATTAGGCCGTGGTTACACAGATGTAAAAGTATCAGTTTTTTAAGGAAAAAGGGTGGTTATACTGCGTTTATTCACGTCAATCTCGCTATAAAACTTTAGACCAAAAACCGGTCGCGTGAATAAAAGCTGCTTCTTTTTCTTCTGTGTAACCGCAGCCTTTAACTATAATTAGTTTTAAACAAAGACGCCTATTGCATATTGCAGCAGATAATTGAGAATTATTTCTATAATTTCTCTCTAGGCTTCAAATGTATTATTACTTTAAAATATATACTTTCAATATTTTACATTAAATCTCGACTAAACACCCAACTATAACCGAAAATATTTATAAATGAGACGATCCATCAACCATGTTAGACATCCACACACGTATAATAGTATATAACTATTTTAAAAAAAAAACCGCGTACAATTGCCCATAACTTTTTTATACTTTTACTTACCCTGGATAGTTTGAGTTTGCACTTCTCGAGTGGCCGATCCTAAAAATACAGCTTCAAAAGCAGGCACTGAGGGACTGTGTCTATGGAGGTGGGCATGGTCGAAATCTGAAAGAAAAACGAAAGTTCATGAACAGATGCAACGTAAAATTAACGGAATATTCCTTTTTTCCCAGTTCAAGACATTTGTTTTAAACAAATAATAATTTATTACATAGACTCATATCTAAGAATAATACTTACCTCCTTCAGTTTGGATATCCATATCTTGCTTCTGTATCACTGGCTCTGAAAAAAATAATAAACAATCATTTCAGACAATATGGTAGAAAGATAGGCAATACATTATACTATATATGTAAATACATTTTAAATCAAGCATTGTCATTCCAAATAAAACTCAAAGCGAAATATTCGCTATAGTTACTCATACATGCATTTATGAAGCCATTCCTAAACACTTAGCAGATGTTGACTTGTTTTCAGTAAACATGAAGTATTATTGACCTGAATTGGACATGATGACCTTTAGGTCATCATGTTCAACTCGGGTCAATAATATCTTCATGTTTACTGAAAACAAGTCAACATATGCTTTATTATATGCTTTTATCATTACAAAAACATTTAAATGCATAGTTTTATTTCACAACATTGAATTGGCCTGTTTAGCTCAGTCGGTAGAGCTATGGATTCTATACTTTTACATTATTCGTAATCGACAATATATTACACTTTATTATCAAATAATGTCATTAAAACAATTAAATGACTTGATAATTCTGTTATATTTTACGTTAAATTTAAAAATAATAAAAATGTGCCACTGATCAGTCTGGAACTCGGGACCTCGCGATCCGCAGTCGAGCACCTTAACCACTACACCACCGAGTCCTCGCGCAAATCGCGCTTTTAAAATACAATCTATAAATGTAGATTTATTAATTTTAATGATTTTTCAAATTTGGAATGAAAACTACGATGATTCAGCGAAAATAAAAATGTGGATCTATGAGAAATTTTCTTTGTTGACATTACTCGGATAACATTTCATGCAACAACTTCTCAGCAAGTCAACATTGAGTATTATTGACTTGCTTTCGACCAATCAAAACGCGCGTTACAATCCCATCATATAATAAATATTATTGTTTCAGAGTATTTTTAAAACATTGATCGCTGATGATTTTGGTACTGACCTGTTTGTGTGACGTCACTCTTCTTCCTGATCTCTCCCAGCTTTTCTTCCAGTTCGGCGCGCTTCTTTTGCATATCGATTTTTGGCACTTCCGGTGGCGGCTCCTTCTGCATATTAGGCTATTATAAAATCCTCATAGATATACTTGTATTTTCGTACCAAGAGAACAGTCAATATTGATTACAAAATACTCTTAGATATTATATTTTAAAATATATTTTGACATTTCTCAATTATCAATTCACAGAAGCTCATAGTTATGCGATGAAAATGAATTAGGTTAAAATCACCTTTGGGGCGATGATAGCTGCGATACCCCTGTCGGCAACTTCGTAGTCAATGTCCATTTTATCTAAGGTAATTAAGGTAAATAAAACTCAAAGAACAAATCTTCAAATTACGTTCATGTGAAAAGACGCTATATGTAAAGAATCCATTGGGGGAAATAATATCAGTTTTTTTGTTGTGAAATTCGTGTTATAAATCGAAGTTAAATAGCGAACTGATATAGTTCTTTCAAAGCTATGCGAAAATGTTCTACATATCTTTTGCATTGTATCCAGACTTGTAGTACGACACATTCAACGTAAACTTAATATTCATATTTTAGGCTATTAAAGTCCACTTCTCTTACCCATAACAAGCGGCGTCCCCTTGAGCACCTCTTCCTTCTTACTCTTCTTTTCATCAATCAACAGCCTCCCCACTTCGCGCTCTTTCTTCTCCGTTTCCTCGACACGTGGCGGCCACTCCACTTTGCCAATGCGCACGCGCTTCGAGACGCCCTTCCGGTCGACGATTGTGCGCTTGTCGTATTCGGAGACGGCCATTGGGGCTACCTGTTACGGGTATATAACAATTTTATAAAGTATCATCAATATAGTGTTTAGGTGAACTGCATATGATGATCATCATAAAGGGTCACGCGAGGAGCGACTCAAATATTCTGTTCAGTTCTTAAATATACTTAACAAGTTGAGCATTTCGATCTAAAGCTTGCTTAGTAGTTATTCAACTGTTTTCTGCAATTGTACTTTAACAAGATATGATAATTCCCAAAAAAGGGGAAAACAAACTGTACAATGATACTGCAAATATGATTCGTATAGCAGCAGTATATTTCATTTTATTATTAATACCAACCTGTTCTTCCTGAACTTCCGGTGTGGTCTTGACTGGTTCCACATGCGTCGCGGCCACCTTCGCTGGTTCACCAGCAGGCCTGGACGGAATGGGTGCGATAACCGGTGGTGGGGGCGGGGGATGGGATGACGTCATATGAGGAGCGGTGGGTGGAGGCGGAGGGGGTGGTGGCGGTTGGGTGGCGGTTGGAGGGGGTGGTGGGGACATGCTTGGGACTGAGGAGGTGATGCTGCGTGGACTGGCTACTGGGGAGTCTTGGCGAGGGATGTGAGATACCTGTAATTGGATTAATAGGATATTTGAGATTTCTTATCAAAGTTGAATAGTGTACACAATTTGCCAAAAGTAGGTAAGAAAAGTGTAAGAAGCAGGTATAAATATTTGCCTAAGCAAACATATGTAATCAAACTAAAAACACGGTCATTTACTATTTTTTGCAGTCATTCAATAGAACAAAACAGTATGTAATACAGAAATATGAAATGAAAAACGGATTTTCCTATTGATATCGATTCCAATAAACGGATCCATAATGTAAATACAGCTTACATTTTCCGAAAATGTCACAGCCGATATCCTTCTCATTTTCTCGGCCGCATCCTCAACCTGCAACTGTGTAACCGCCGGTTGCGGCTTAACCACTGGCGGTTTCTCAAAATGACTCTGAGTAACCGGCGCCTTTGCGGGTTGCACTTTATGTTCGAAATTGCGCGTCAGTGTTTTGACGCCGCCCGGTCGAGTTTCGTCGATTTCCGCTGGTTGTCTTGGTGATAGTGGTTGGGCTTGGTGGTTGTTGATATAAGGTACTGGTTGGATGGTTGTTTGCGTGGGCTCTAATGGGGCGACGGCAGGTTTTATGGAAACGGGGCGAGGTGCCGCAACGGTTCTCTAGAATTGCATGATTGGTATGTGGTCCATTATTGCAATTTAATCGATACTCTTCCTTTATTTCTTGGGTCATATTTTAGTGTATATTACCGAATAACATATAAACATCAGAATTCCTACCTAGATACTCCTCAAATGATTGTTCTTATTTGTGTCGATTTTTTTACGACTAAAGGCAACTAATTATCGAACATTTTATAAATTGTATCTTATTTTTCGATGTTATACCAGCATGATTAAGCTACCTTAACATTATACAACCACATCGATTCCATTTTCTCCCTCATACCTGCGCAGGCGCACTGGTTCCCTGCTGGCCCTGCAGCTGATGCAGCTGGTGTTTCAGAATCTCAGCCTGGACGCTCTGCTCAAGAATCTGCGTCTCAAGCTGCTTAGTCTGCAGCTGTTTCTGTAGCGCTGCTTGTTGCATGTCACGGGTTGCTTGCTACGATGAAAGTTCAATTATGAAATTTAACATTTTCTCATGCTAAACAAGTAATTGTTAAAGCATTTTTTTTCTAGTATTTCATAGAAAGCCATATAAATTTTTAATCACATTATTTTATCATGCAAATGAAGAGACCATTTCGAGGAACTTACCATTTGCATGAGAGCAGCCTGTGGCGACACTGGGTCAATGACTGATTGTAACGATCCTGAAAATAAATGTTTTAATCAAATAATTAGATAAATATGAAGCGGACTTCACGACCAAATAAGGTGTTCCTCTCTTCTGCCAGCTAGAAAATATTACACATAAATATGCAAGCCAAATGGGGAACACCTTTACAAGCTATAACTCGTGAAGTACTCTTCAAATATGTTAATAAACAGTTGTGTGATATAATCTGTTATGGCTTTCGGTTTCTAGCTCCCGAAAGCGTTCTTAAATGATAATACATCCAACATTACCAGTCAAAAAACTAGAAAAAATGATAATAAACGATGTAAATGCCAAAAAAACTATATTTTTTATGACAATTTATTTCTAAAAGGAAACATTATAAAAGTAAGTCCCTACCGAGAGGAATTGAGCCGGTGGCTGGTGCAGCGAAATATTGACTGGTCGCGCCGAACGGAATCTGGACTTGGGGCGTCAACTGAGGAAAAAATATACATATAAGATTAAGCATATATCTTGAACAATTTCATGGTAATGATTTATGCACCACATTGCACCATGATACAAAAAAGGATTTAGCTTGATCTTACATGTGAAAAGTGAACATGTATGACTTTAAATAAAATACATTTACTATCGAATTTGCTGTTTTTTTCTCTTGATGATTCAGTTTTTGAGTATTTTAACATTAAAGCAAATCTGTTAATAGTACGATAACACAAAATTAACACTCACATTTACTTAATATTGATGAAGCAATCCTACCTGTGTTTGTGCGGTCTCATGTCCACCACCTTTAATCCTTGCTGCTAATCCTTTTGCCTCAATATCACCACCTTCACTCTCCAATATCCCAGAACTCCATTTATGCACTGCTTTCTCTCGTTCAGCCTTTGTATCACTCTTTGTCCCTGCGACATTACTATGCCCAGTACTATGTGTTTTCGCCCCGCCTCCTTTTATCCTCGACGCCATAGCCCTACTGCTATGATCAGACCTGTAACCATCTCCAAGGTCATCCAGCACCGGATCAAACACATCATCAAGCCATACATCCATATCCGTACCACTTTTAACCGACGACGGATGGCGACCTACTGCAGTTCCACTGGCACCCCCGGCGCGACTATTTTGGCTGTATTTGCGTGGCTTATCTGCGGTCTGCTGGTGTTTTGTATAGCGATTAGGCGGTGATGTGGGACGGTTCGTGTTTGGGATGTAGCCGTTTGTTGCGGCACCGTTCGATGTCGGTGAGTGTGTATAGCGAGAGTTCAAGCGGGATTGTCGTGATATAGGGTTATCGGCTGATGGGTCGATTTTGCGCTGTTTCGTATAGCGCTCGTTCAATGCACTGTCTTCGGAGAACGGTATGTGGCCGTTATGAGAAAAGTCATTCGGCGTCGGTGAATGCATGGGTTCATCAACAACGCTACGTGTGAAAATTGGAGGGATGCTCTTCTGTGGCGTTGAGGAATTACTTGAATCCAGATTATCCGGCGAGCTATCATTGCGCCTACGATGTACATCCGCGTTTATTCGCAACCGCGCTTTATTCCCCGGATTGTCAAACGTATTGTAGGTAACCACATTAAGCGGTGGTGGCGACCTGCTACCCCCATGTGCCCGTGGATCATCCGACCATCCGGACACACTCGGTTTCCGCTGCGCCTCCCGATAACGCACATTCAACGCACTGCGCACGCTCAGATCAGTGCTTACTTCCGGTGCCTTTCGCGCGTTTAATTTGCTATCAGCGAGTAACTGGTCACGTGTATCGAACCAATGGTCGCCCCTGTGGACACTGCGGGATTTACTAGTGTGTTGGAGGAGGGTCTCTGGGGGAAGGCGGTTGAAGGAGTGGGTTGGGGCAGGATGGCGCAGTTGTTCTACGGTGAGGTCTTGGTGGCGATCGCGGAAGGGGTCATGGGCCCTGTGGTTTTCAGAGTAGAAAAAGGGGACAATATTAGTTAGCTATTGATATGACTGCATGATAAAGAAGAACGACATGTGATTGTATAGATTGCGCAAGATAGCGATGTCCGGATGTTTTTCATAATAATACGGTTGACATTAAGTTTAAGTTGACCAATCGGCCAATGGCATATATGGTTCCGCCCGCTTAAATGAAAGGTCATATAGGTATTATTTTTATATCTACTTTCAAGCAACTTATCAATACTATATTGTTGGAAATATAGATAAAAATATTTCACCTTTAACAGTACATAATTTTCTTAGAATATTATAGTTTAGCTCTGAGTGAACCGATAAGTAGCAACTACAGTGGTATCTCATAAGTACATGTAGCTGTCACATTCATCAGATCAAGACCTCCTTCGATTTTTCATAGATAATTACCACCCATTTATAAGGGTGTTGTTGAGATAAGACAACATATTTTATTTTGTTGTTGTTTTTTGAAAGCTTTGATAAGATATGGGACCATATATCATGAAAAGGAAGTGATCGGCGAAGGCCATTGTAAGATGTCTAATCGAGATTTGATCACAACTGTTTAACAAAATATAGAATTTTGTGTTTTCTCCGGATGGCTTGAGTCGTAAATCCATCCAGAATATTGTCACATGTAAGTGTAATCGAGTAATCAAGATGTTCACAAGTGTACCTCTTAACCCATGGTACAACAGCGAAATGAATTGAGCGGGACTACGCAGTTCCTTAGAAGGATCTGGTGTAATGTATATTGTAGCAGATTGGGGGATGATGCCAGTATATTTATTATATAAAATCTTATAGCCGATAGGAAGGGGTGCCGCATGCACAACATCTTAATCCGTTCTCAACTTGCTGAAAATCTAATCAATTTATTCTCAGAATACTCACATATTCTTATAAGCAATGGCCTGCCTCGAATTATGTGCATTAGCATGGGGCTGCACCAGTGCACAATTGGATGTAAACGGAAACTGAGGCGGAACCTCGATTTCGCTAATGAGGTCAAGGACGTAATCGTGTCCTGCGCATGTGTAGAGGGTTCCGTCGTCGTTGAGTTCTATGGTCCAGCCAGCTATGCCTTCGTTTATGTCCCTGCATGAATATACATGCATATAGGTAGATATAATTGAGATAAAATCATATATGTATATATAAAGTCGCAGATTTTAAACATGTTTTATTTGACCTCTAAAAAAATGTCCCTAAAATTTAAAAATCAATTATATAAAAGCTTTCTTCATTAATCGGAAATAAAAAGAAAAGTTGTAATTTCGACCTTATTTAAACATAAACCAAGCATGTAAAAATTGACGACGATATAAAGCAACCCCTTCGTAACCAACGAATATAACAAACCATGTTGATTATATATTCAAACTTACCTAGCCTTTAGTAGATGCGCTGCGAACTGCTCCCCTGTCGTAAACGACTCAATATGTCCGCGCACGCGCAGTCCGTCGGCGAACTCAGCCTCGAGCGCCATCAGCGCCGCTTTGCGGTTTGCTTTCCACTCCAGAAGACCTACATGTAACGCCAAATGTAAGCATATGTTCGTGTATGTATAATAGCACCTACATGTCTATAACTGTTGTATTGAAAGGTTTAGTTTAATTTCATATGGGTTTTTTGGCAATTCAAGTGTAGTTTTTAGGTTGAAAAGGTATATATTGTAGCTTAAGTACGTTTATCGGTGTAAAGTGTATGTAGCGTTTATATACATGAATCTTGTGTTTTAAAAGTATATATAGAAAAATCAACTAATTGAATAAAACACTCACAAGGTGGGTAGATGCGCGAGAAGGGACTGATGCGATGGATGGCTTGAAACGCTTTTTGTTGTACAAATGCCTTGTATCGGTCGGGGGCTTGATCAGATACGTATCTGGAATACACATGAATATGTATATAATTAGAATTCGAAATTGAATCACAATATTAATGCCGTAATCTCAAGGTTATCAACTAACTTAGAAGCAATTTTTATCGGAAAAAGCTCTAATAACATACACTTTGAATTTCCTTTTCAAAATATTCATTATAATTTTCCACATATTATGTTTACTCACTTTAGTAAGTACGTTCCCAATCGGTCACTGGGCGCGAAACAGCAAAGACAATTCGCAATCAACTCCCAAGCCCTCTCTTCAACCTCATGTTGTGGATGCTGGAAGGTCTGGCTGAGGAGTTGACAAAATAATTCGTCCCTCAAAGCGGGAAGGGTGAGTCCTTTCTGTACGATGTAGTCGCCTAGCAATGTTTCTTGCTTGGCTGAGAGGTTGGGATCGTACATGAAGCGCAGGATCTGTGGGAGCATGATAATGTATGGTTATTGTCATTGGGGTAAAAATTGAGTTTAGAAAAGTGTATGTATGTATAGATATTATACTGTAACTACATGTATGTTTAACTATGTGTAAAGCAAAACAAATGCTTGAGATGAAGTTAATATGGACAGTTTGTCCTACATTTAAAATAAAAAAAGTATAATTAAATCCATTAAATGCGATAAAAAGGATATTTCTTCTAAATTTGAACAATTCAACGTGAACAACTTTTACTCAATTTTCCATCCCGGGTAACTAGACTCACTAGTTTGAATAGCGCCAATGATTCCTTTGCCTCGAACTGGTTGTGCTTTGGTAGCAACGGATGGTCGATTGGCTTCGTGCGTCGCGAAAATGTCTCCTCCTGCCAGCGAAATGATGATCGGTATAATCATTATACAGATGTTTGTTTCATTTAAATAATCCATCTGTTAAATTTAACTAAATATGATTTCACTTCTATTATTTGACATGAAGCATTGCCGCCGATCATTCATCATATTTCATAAGTACTGTGATCCGGAATGAGCAATTAAATAATATTTTTTTTTATTCAAAGAGCTCAATAAAATCACGTTTGTTACTCACCTTACTGAAATGGACGTCGACGTATTTGGAAAACACACAGTCGTCTATATCGTCAGGTAACCGGAAGTTCGATTCCACGGGTTCGACGCTTCCTACTGTATGTGTCACGTGACTATCGCTGTGGGGAGGGGTCCAGTCTGTATCAAACCACAATGAGGGTTCATTCCACTTGATAGTACATATTTAGATGTTTAATTGACGTATTACGTATAGGGTTGGGTACGAGGTCAGTCCATTACTAAAAAAAATATTGTACATTTCCGAGGCGCAGCCGAGGCATATGTACAATGTGTTTTGGTAATGATGTTGATCGAGTACTTTAGTCGACTCAGTTTAATGTCCATTCTTAAATGATAATGGATCATGATTAGAAAGAGATATAAACTAAATAGTTTTGATATCAAATCATATGTCACGCCACAGTTTGTAATAGTTAATTTAAAGGAGTTTTATCTAAGTATCATATAATGATGGTTTAATCTACGCCATCAAAATTTGAATACTATATATTCAGGTAACATCCGTTAAATAACAATCAAGCCAATGACCTTGAAAACCATATAATAATTCGAACTCATTCACTCACACACACATCTTGCCAAATATCGACTGACCATGTATTTTGCTGAAGATGAAGGCGACCTCTGGCGGAACATCAGCGAGATTGAGGTCAACGGACGCCACTTCCTTTTCCGGTACCATGCGCGGGGTCATTGTCCGAAACTCCTGTGATCAAACACAAAGCATGCGTATCGGCTCGCCGCATTTGGCTTAATACAGTAACGATTCGAAAACTTTAAGGTTTGGTAGCAAATGATTCATTTAGTGAAAATCGCACCGTCATAATGACACTTTATCGAACATTCAACGAATGTCAACGAATAAAAAACAATAAATAAAAATATCATCCCAAGAGGTAGGGAGGATTTATCCAATAAACAAGCGTTGGACCTCATGAAATTGTATTTTGAAACTTGAGATGCTAAGTCATACCGGAATGGCAGTCTTTTTGACATCTGAGTTATGAAACACAATGTTAAATTGTCAATGTAAACTGCAAAGAGAGTTCTGAATCGATGAAAATCGATTAAGCGTAGCATTTTAGTTCCACTTGCTCGACAAGAGGTGCGAAAGATGACCGTATAGTTTACTCAAGCAAAATGTATGTTTATTCTCGCTAGTTAGACTGTTCCGACTTTTAGATATGTGGAATCAAACTTTAAACGTTGGAATTAAATTTAAAAGGCATAGCCATTGAGATATTAGTAACGAAACACACACAATAAATAGCTGTTTCAATGAGTAGTTATGAGTTATGCGATAGGTGATGAAACATATACACGCAGTCTGCACATACCACATCAACCTTTATATAAATTTTGTAACGCAAACTCATAAAATGTAGGTAACAAAATACATGGTTTACCCCCATGAGCGCCCTGGCCATGCGCTTCTGCTGTGTTTCCGGTACATAACCGGAAGTATACGCCGACATCTTGGTTAGTTCGGGTCAGCAGGCTGAAATTAGAATATTTATATCAATATTATTTATAAAGTATGCTTATATAAACTACATGCTAAACTATAAGATGATACTAAAAAGGTTTTTATCCGATTATTAGATTTAGATTGTATCATTGTTCACAGTATAACAATGATACATAAAAAACGATCCTATTGGGTTTCAGATAACAACCCATTTTTGGTTGGAACGATCGGACATATGATTCTAAATATTCAAATTTAAGTTATATCGGCTGAGTATCGTTGCATTTAACCCGTATTTGTAACGTTGATTCATTATTATTACTTGATTATGTCGTATTGAAGGACTAAAACAGCAAACACAGTATAGTTATATCAAGAGCTAAGTACAAACACAATGTGTGAAATAATTAGCACTTATTGGTAATAATTGCATTTGGTATGTAATAAAACTATTACTAGTTTTACAAACCTGCTTTATGTGTACCACCATCAGTACATCATCCGTTCAACCTTAGTTCAATAATAACCCAAATCAATCAACTCACCATTAAAATAAGTTTTCATATAAGCATAGGATTTATCCGGTACATATGATGGCGACCATTTACTATTACCCTATCTTAATAAAATATAATTGATTGTGACACTAATCTTTTAGTTTGTAGTTATCATAAATAATACCAACATTAGTAATACCAGAGAATTTCACAATGAGAGCCCCACCCGTTACTCTATCGACTTAAAACGATAACAACAACACTTATATTGTAATTTATTACTCCTTTAATACCTATAAGTGGTGATTTG
>LQRL01116817.1:7005-20872 GCA_001703475.1 Hydroides elegans
ATCGTGAAAATTCTGAAATGCAATTAAAGGATTAACGTTGTTTGGCACTGCTGACTCAGGTTGTATACGGAGTTGTTTTTTTTCCGAGTTAATCCTTGAGTTGATCCTTGAGTGAAATGATCCACTCAAGTGATATTGCTCACTCAAATTAAGGGAGACTCACTGGCTGTCCCTGAGTTAAGGGACTCTAATTATTTTTATTTTTAATTTAAAAAAAAAAAAACTTGGATTCAGATCAAATTATATAATTTGCGAAGCATAGATATCTTTGCTTGTTTAATTAGCTTAATAATAGTTACATATATGTATATATATAATACATATATGTAACTACATATCACTTATCACTTAAATTTTAAACATATGATAAATCAAACCAACAAAACAATATTTAAAACAATTTGGATATCAATTTTAGGTGATAAATGACAATAATTGAAAAAGGTACGAAGTGACCAAAAAAGGTACGAAGTGACCAAAATGGTACGAAGTGACCAAAACACCGAAGGTACGAACTGACCAAAAAGGTACGAAGTTGAAAGGTACGAAGTTGCAAAGGTACGAACTGACCAGAAAGCAACAGTTTTATTATATATACATGTAGATGTAAGACGAGAAACGGTGAAAATTGAAAACCAAGCAAAGGTAAATAGTTATTGTTGAATTATACCCTATCCTAAGTTCCTAAATTCACGGGTCAAATGTGATAAACATGGAAGATGTATGTTGAATTCTATGGCAGCAACAACAAAAAGCGAATCTTGTTGTGCTATATCTTTATATAAGAGTTAATTGTGTGCCTTTTGGTCGCAATATCACATTTAATGACTACTTAACATTCGTAATCGATACGGATTAAGTATTTTATCACATTAATTAATGTAAAGAAACATGTCTTTAACATGATGGATGGTTCTTTATAAGTGGCTCTATGAACTATCAAATCGGTTACTTGACACACTTCTTACTTATCATAAATCAATGCACTGAGATACAGTTAAACTAAAATAAAACTAAAATGGATATCACTAAATAGTAAAAAACACCTTTTTAACTAGAAACCGAAATAATATAACGATATAAAACGAAAATCAGGCTCAAAACAAAACCAATATAACAAAACCGTAAATGTAACACAAAATATAATTAATTGAAACCACGCATATCAAAACCGCATATATCTGAATTCTAAACAGAGATGTACCAACTGTTCCACATTATCGCATCGCTTCTATTTATCGCGCCATCGCTCTGTTGCGCGTCAATCTGCCTAAACGCGACATGTCACTACGAACTAGGCATACGTCAACGTCGCTCAATGACGTATACGTCACCGGATACTGGCGTGACGTACAACGTCGCTTGGAACGCCACAGCAGAGCGTTTGCAAATCGTGGAGAACGCGTTTCATAAGAAGGTGGATCATGACGTTATAGGGGATTTCGTTGACGTAAGTGACGTCATAACAACGGATGGAAATACGAGGAATATTTATGTGATTAATGAGCAGTTTCCTGGACCGACTCTGGAGGTTATGGAAGGAGCACAAGTAAGGAAATAACATAGTGTGAATGGAAAGTATTAGATTATACTGGGTATTAGTTTATACAGATGTGGCGTGGAGAGAAGTTTCAAAATTGAAATTCGCAAAGCAAGAAAGATGTGTTTTCTGTATCATTTCCCTAAACTACATGTATATACGAGTGTATAGTTTTTTAACGGATCATCAAAACTTTGTTTCAAAATAATGCAGTAACGAAGTTATAAGTTTTGGTCATTTTCACCCTATTTAAAATTTTATTTCACCCATATATTCAGGAGAGCCTCGATCCTGTCTAAAGGCGCGTTCATGCAAAAAAACCCGCTTGTTGCGTGAACAGAGGGGCTATATTGATATATTTTATTTTACAAAAGTGGCATTCGAGCTTTCGGGTTTCGAGCTTTTATTTTCGTTTTTTTTTTGTGTTTGAAGGCGGCCTTAGATATATTTGTGTGGCATTGTAGGTCAAAGTCAAGGTCATCAACTATCTCACGACAGAGGGCGTCACAATCAACTTCCATGGCATTCACTTCCGGAACAACGTCTGGATGGACGGAACTGGTCATGTGACACAGGTCAGTGTCATGTTTACCTCTAAAGAAAGAAAAATCGCTTTGGTTTGACTGAACACTTAAAAGAATGCAGACATACAAGCCGAGCAAAAGTTAAAGATTATATTTAGCTGGTATTTACACTCACACGGCAAGGGTCGTCCATAAGACGTCATTTGCGGATGTAATGTCGAGTGCTCTTATTGGGTTCAAATGAATATTTTCCGAATACCCCTTTTCCGATTCGATTTCGGATATTTTTTATCGAGACGTCGGCGAAAATTCTTCCATGACAAAAAAAAACATCTGGAAATTGTTATATGGGCCAAAATTTTAAAGTCGTTTTCACTTCGAAGAGCATTTTATCCGGTGTTATTTTTATCAACTATATCCGCATTTTAACAGTGCCCCATCCTGCCAGGCCAGAGCTTCGAATACTCGTTCATCGCAGATCCCGTTGGTTCCTCGTTTTATCATGGTCAGTTCCGCAATTCACGTCTCGATGGTATATTTGGAGCTTTTATCGTACATCGGCGCGAGCCGGTGCTGCCGTATCACGTACTAACGGTAAGCGTATAAACAAAAAGAGAAATCAAGCGTTTATCTAATTTATTCAAGTATATATATAGGAGGTCAGGTAGCTCAGTCGGTATACTGGCTGACTAGCCAAGCACGCATTGAATCGGTGGCACTGAGTTCGAGCCCGGCTCGCGTCAGATATTGATGTTTTTCAGCTACCTCCTAGGGTTCACAACGGTCTCGTTATAGGATACTTACACAGTGTGCTCTATAGCTAGATTAGGGATCAATATTGTAAGCGCCGCATGTGGCAGCTATAGGTAGTTAGGGAATATATTAAAAGGCACCAATATAAGTATCTGTCATATAACGTGGCGGTGCTCGATAATTATCGGTTATTATAAATAGTATAGAATTGTAATATTGTGAATTGTAAAGCGGTTTGAGCAAGTCGTAGACTTGAAAAATCGCTATATAAAACCGATTATTATATTCTTGTGGCAGAGCACTGGGACATGTAATAGTGGGATCGCGGGTTCGATCCCCGTTCGAGCCTCTAAATATTTTCGATTATCCCTCCGCGAGCCTGTACCTTCCAACATACAATAATGTCTTTTTTTATTACAAAAAAAATGAGCCTGCTTAAGCTACCTTGGGATATGTTTTTCTTTTATTAAAAGCACCTTTTTGGCCCTTCATGTGTTGTTTTAGTAGTCAGTTAAACTCACAATAACATCTTATAAATTTTAATCTATCAATCTATCTAAAATATATTTACTTTCTACACAGATACAAGATTGGTTTTGGCGCGACGCAACCACCCTTCGCGTCATGAACCCGTACGATCCTCTCTACAAAGGTTCCGGCGAAGCGTCACTGTACGTCCTTGACCGCGACTATTCCGTCGACGGAAACGAACTCTCCGCGATGGCATACGAGTCAACACTCATCAACGGTCGCGGCAGACGTAGCGCGAACGAATCACTTCCGCTTGCGACGTTCGATGTGACTTCCGGTTCGCGCGTACGCTTTCACGCGATACATACGGGAGCGGAGTTTACGTATGAGGTCATGATCGATGGACATACGCTTGAGATTGTGGCGCTAGACGGGCACGATATCGTTGCGATACCGGCGGATTCGTTTATAATAAATCCCGGCGAGCGAGTTGAGTTTGAGATCGAGACATCGCAGGCTTCCGGTTTGTATTGGATTCGCGCGGAGACGATACGCCAGGGCGTTGGTTTACCGATCGAAGAAGACGGTATCATCAAAGGTTCCAATGCGATTTTACGCTATGATTCACAATCAACGGAAGATCCTATTACGTCACGACGTGAATGTACGGAAGACAATCCATGTACTGTTTTCAATTGTCCGTTCCTCGGTTTCCGTGACGATCAATACAAGAATTGTCTGACGCTTAATGACGCACAGTCGGCGTTCACCGATCAATATCTGGACGAGCAATATGGGGTTAATGACCTAATATTTGATGAGTATTTTCTTAACTGGGGTTACCAAGTGGGCTCGTCTATCAACGCGAGGAAGTTTGCCATGCCTACCGCGCCCTTCTCAGGTAAAAAAAAAGACGAATCATTGTTAATTTGACATCACGCCATAAAAAGTCGAAAATATCCAAAATATAGAGTGTTATAAACTATCATAGGCGATAAAGCTATGCTGCAGTGACGTTTGGCGAAACAACTGATGAAAAAAAAATGGCGTCTGTCGAAATTCAAAGCAAATATTCATTTAAAGTTAGATTCATTTATCATAATTTATTCGATAATTCAGAGTCTCAATATTCTGTGCTTTATCAATTTCAGATTTTTGGTTTTTTTTTAACCGTGATCGAATCAAACATTAGAGTTTTTTTTAGGAAAAATTACATATTCGTCACTACGGAAAAACATGAACCAAGAGTGCCCCTTATCAACACTTTTGTTTCTTTTTCTTCATTTCATTAAATACATTAATGTTGAAAAGATGTGCTATTTTAATAGCTTGTGCATTTTGTTTTCAGGTGACAACAGTGACCACGTGATTCCATGTGACGAACAACAATGTACAGAAACCGGATGTTATTGTACCAACATTCTAGAGATACCCGCTAATCGAACGGTTCAACTTGTCATGAGTAATCTCCAGGAATCATGTGAGTGTTGATGTTATTTTTATACGTTAAGGTGATTAAGAGAAATAATTCGGAATAATGTCTCCTGAGTTTTGTTTTTGTATTTAAGGTAATAAATTGTTCCGAATCTCGATTTAAAAGTTTGCTGTCATCGGTAATCTGGCAGAATCACGTAAGTACTCGAATATCGCATATATTTTTTCATTATTCTCCATTTATACATTTTTTCAAATAAAAAAAAATCATAAAATATACGTGCGCTTTTGCAAGAACATCCTAGAAATACCAGTGAATCGAACCGTTCAACTCGTTATATAATCTTCAGGAATCACGTAAGAACTCAATTATCCGAAATGTTTTTTTTTTTCATAGTTCTCGATTTAAAACAAATCTAAACGCATAAACACAAATCTTATGATATGGGAAAATGTGGATACGAAAGGCAAATTAGGAGTTGTTCAACTGTGTTCCATCTCAGTGCCAATTTGCAAATTGACATTATTGAAAAAAAGTTAACATAAATACTTTGCATTTGTTTGTGTCAATTTATAGTCTGGTATTCACGAGGTGACGAAGTTGCATTTTTATCGAAATTTTCAAAATATCCAGTTTAAACACTCTGATGGATAGAGTTCGACACTGGTATTTAAACAATTCCGATAAAAAATACTCATTCGGCATTTCGCAAAAAAACGGACATTATGCATTTTTTTCAGTATACTTGGGCCACCATTCCATCCATCTCCATGGCTACAGTTTCGCCGTTATGACTTCCGGTTTCCCGGATTACAACGCAACGACCGGTCTATGGTCACGTGTAAACGATGACGTCATTTGTGATTCGACGCTCTGCATAAATCCGTCTTGGAACGGACCGCGACCACCTTACAACGCCAAACCGGTTGTCAAAGATACAGTGAATGTACCGGCGCGGGGGTACACCGTTATTCGTTTCAGGTACGTCTCTTGATAAATCGATTATGAATAAGCCTGACGAGGGGTATTAAAATGTATATAGAATATCTTGAGGATCAGTCAAAATATCGAAGAAGATCATATAAAAATACATTTTTTAATCATTATATCACGATTTGCAGGTCAACCAACCCGGGCTACTGGATGCTGTATTGTCACCGTGAAAGCCATACAGAAGAGGGAATGATCATGTTGCTCAATGTGGGTCCCGGGAGCCATCCTCCCGTCCCTTTTGTATTTCAAAATTGATAATCCATTGAAATTAAATCAAAAGCTTGAAAAGATGTTCTGATCCAGCGGTGCAATACGGTCCGATATTTTCTCATTTCATATGAAGTATCATTTCATTATTTTTTGCGATAACAGATCGACTAACCCAGGGTACTGGATGCTGTATTGTCACCGTGAAAGTCATACAGAAGAGGGAATGATTATGTTGCTTAACGTGGGTCCCGGGAGCCACCCTTCCGTTCCAAAAGGTTTTCCCACTTGCGGGAATTTTCAACTACAGGAAGAGGTTATATTTTCCACATATACAACGATAGTCCATTATATACACATATAGTACATTTCTTTTGATTATACTCCATTGAAAACTTAATGAAAATTGTCATAATTTTCCTAAGGTGAAAGGTAAAAAAAGGTTACTAAATACAGAGACCTTTGTTTGATTGTAACACCAAACGAACAAAATTTCTTTCAATGCGACCGTGAACCAGAATTGGAAAAAAAATCAAAGTAAGATTTTTGAGTATCAATGATCGCCAAGAAATATATCGAATGTTTCGTTTATTTATTTCAGTCGGATGGAATGATAGGAAAGGAAGATGGGTCGAATGACCTTGACAAATATCTGGTTGATACCAATGAAGATATCAGCAGCGAATCAGGTTAATGTCTTACAAAATTAATATTTTATACATTATACACTACATACATTATACATTATATACATTATACATATGCTTGTTTTATCCATGATTTTATTTGCTTATAATTATGATAAAGCTGTTGCCTAGCTGCAGGAAAACATGTGATTGCCTTACCGTCATTGTAAGATATTTGGCTTTCTGAGAAAATTATCTTAATTAGATTGCTCTCTGGTTATACACTTGAAACCTAGATCATATGTTTCGTATTTTTCTTAACAAAAGTTTATTATGCTCAATATACATGTACTATAATATGCTCAGTGTGCCACACAGATACATTTTATACGGAAAACCATTTCTAAATATATATACTAAGAGTCAAAAGTAATGTATTATTTTTGAGAATTTCTGAGCGCTGCATGAGATAGTGTTAGTTTTCAAGAGTTTGATATAATTATAATGAAATATGTTGTAAATACGTCCTGAAAATTTCAGATTAATTGAAAACCAAAAAATATAAAAAATAATTAAAGGTGTAGACACATTGGATGAAACAACCATTTTCCGATGGTTGTTTCCTTTTGGAAACAACCATTTTTTGGCGTTTCGTAAAAGGACACACCTTCCATTGTTGTCTGGGCCACTTCATTTTCAAGTGTGACGTTTATAATTATTACGTAACATTAGCGATTTAGAACAATTAGAGAACAATTGCTTAGTTCTTTTGTTTGTAATTATTGCGTTTTGAATTTGTTTGTATCAAGAATTTATATAAACTTTTACAGTTTTACATAAACAAACTACTAATATTTAGCAAAGAATTTATGAAAAACATAAGGCTTATGCCAATGGTTGTTTCCTATGGTTGTTTCATCCAAAATGGTTGTTTCATCCAATGTGTCTACACCTTTAAAGCGCACAGGGATCGAAATCAAAAGTCACAAAACGCCATACCACAGCACATTTCATGGAAGCACGATAGTTGCATAAATCGATGAATGCCCCGATGGTTGCTATAGAATAATGTAGATTTTTTTCTTGTCTAAATCATATTACATTCATTTAAAAATCATTTTTGTTTTTGTAACAATCATCCTCAACTGAAGAAGCAAAATGTAAAAAAAAAAAATAAACCAATTAAATATAAATTCAATATTAAGAGCGATCGCATTTGGGCGATCGCAAGGTGGTAGATTTTAGACCATTTCACATTTAATATACGGGTTTCTAAAGCGTTATTATCTTTTTATGAATTTTTTTAATGAATAATAATGAAGCTGTTTGAATATAATAACGAATTCTCAAGAATGCTCCCTGACGAAAATGAATGGTTGCGCACTATTTGAACCTTAAATTTTACTTATGGTGCGGTTTATATGGTAAGTCTTTCACATATCGAAATTGTTGCTATTTCCTACACAATTTCCTCGAAATTATATGCTTGCTCAAGCATCTCGAAAGTCATTGTGACATGAAACGTTAAATCCTAGTAACATTAAGTCTGTAATGTTCTAATGACGATTACTCAATCTCTATAAAGGCTTATGTGATAAACCATATCTTCTTATCAGTCGTGAATTTATTCTAAAAAGAAAACATCACTTAAAATTGTCAATAAAATCATAGTTATGTGATTTAGATACTTTAACAATAAACATTATTGGATAGCAACTATTGAGACATTTACTATAGGGTTACCAGCGAGTTTCACTCAACTGTTCGTTGGTATGGTGTTGTGTGATTTTTGTTTTCGACCCCTGTATGTTTTAAGTCTTTATTTTAGGCATAAATATATTTTCAATTACTCTGAAAATTTTAGGAAGTATTAACAATATATTAAACTTGAATAATAGCAAATGACAAAATAATTAGATAAATTCATTTTAAACTCAGAATTTTTGAAAAATGATATTCGATACTTTTGACGCTTAGTATATTTATTTTTTTCATTTACAGACGAGGTGAAGATGACGAAATCACAATTGGTTAGCCTTTCGGTTGGCTTCCTGGCGATTGGTGCTTTGCTGGGCGCAATTCCAATTCTGCTGTCCGTCTGCGCGCGCAAGAAATAGTTAACACAATCACGTGGCATTTCCGGTTGGGACGTTTATTTCCAGTCAATGATATGCATATACTGTATATCAAGTTAATAAGGGCTGATCCAAGGAACCAAGAGAGTGTCATTAAGAAACATATTGAGCCGAACGAAGGGTGCCAATAATATAAATGTAAAATATCAAAGCGATCGGCGCGTGCGCCGTGTTTTTTATGTAGATTGTAAAATTGGTATAGTGGTGTTTAACCTGTAATTCTAATAAAACGCGAAAAGTTTAGAAATATAATATCATCTTATATTCTCTGTTAACTAAACAAATTATTTTTTATAGTCGCCATGGAAACCACTGACATGGATTGTGTTGCACTTGTTTTATGCCCAAGTGCAAGTACAGTTGATTGACCCAAGTAAGACTTGAGCGTTGCTTGAGTAAGGGTTTGGAGTGCAAGTGTCATACTTGGGTTAAAGTGTTTGAGCATTACTCAAGCTTGCATTATTGATATTTTAATAAAAAAAAAATGTCAAGTACTGTCATATGAATTTGATGTGCATAAGTTTCATGTATTGGAGGCAATATTTTTTTTTCAAATTATGCAGCATATTTGTCATTTTGTTAGAATATATGTATGCGTATAAATAAGTATAGAAGTTATAATTTATCCACTTTGTAAAACTCTTTTATTTTAAGTTTAATAATTAAAATCAATGCGAAAATGGCTAAATATATGGATATTTTAAATGATATTGATGTGAATTCGGTATCTGAAATAAAGCTTATCAATGTAATAAACCCTATAGAGAACAACATTTCTGATCGGTATACGGAGCGAAGTTTTTAGACATGATCTTTTCTATATTCCCAGTCGGCAAGGTTCGTCCATAGTACGTCGCATTCGGACGTGACGTTAAGAGGACGACCTAATTTGGGCCCGTATGAAAGTTTTCCAGACGTCCTTTTACGTCCCGGCCTCCGTAGAACGTAATTATAACGTCCAGTTCGGACGCGACGTCGATGTAACGTCTTTTCTACGTCCGCGACGAATAAGGACGTCTGGAAAACTTTCATACGGGCCCAAAGTAGGTCGTCCGCACAACGTCCGTGGACGTCTTGCCGAGTGGTAAGGGTTCATATGCAATGAGATCGTTAATAAACAATGATCATCTATTTATACACTTCACATTTTAGTAGAATACTGTTTTTAGAATAATCAACAAGTAGAATTCTATATGATATGTTCAAATTGTATGAAAACCCCTATCAAATAATTAAGGTTTCATATTAGGATTTGATGCAAAAGAAGTATCCGTTCATAACGACATAAAATTGCATCCATTTGCCTTGACTCAGAACAAAAAAAAATAATGTTGAATCAAGCTTGAGTTGTACTTCGAGAATTACGACTCAAAAATGTAACTTGCACTCCGAGAAAAATTCAGTATCTGAAATAAAGTTTATCAATGTAATAACCCCTAAAGAACAATCTTGCACTCCAAGAAATGACTTGGCTAAAACAAGCTTGAGGAAGTGTCAAACAATTAAGCACTCAAGTACAATGGTTGCACTCGCCCAATATTATTTAAAGTATCATACAATATTGTCAAAAAATAAAAGTGTATGAGTTTTTTTTATATAGATATTTTTTCTTTAAAATCGGTGTGTTACTTAAATTATTGAATAGTTTTGAACAATAATCATGGTTATAAACGTAGGAATCAAATAAATATGAATAAAGTTTTAATTTATCAAAGTAGACATTTTTATCCATCGAATTCATCAATTGAAGCATCAATTTACTTGTAGTTTATTATAATATATAATAATATTTAGAAAACTCTTTATAATTTTTACCTCAGCCAGCATTTTTCGTTATTATATGTACCATTGCGCACATTTTTAACCTACTATGGCAAACGCATAAATGCAAAACAATAAACACCTTAGAAATAAACACACAGTTTTACACGTTCAGCGCTAAACGCTTAAACGATAATAGCATAAGCAATAAAGGCTTCACCAAAGACATACGCAAAAACGCTAAGGAGAATAAGGATTGTGCTCCATATGGAGCGAAATATTGTATTAAATAATATGGTCCAATTGAGAGTTTCAACAATCAGTAGATTTCTTTCAATCCTACAAATAAATAAATAACAGTTTTCGAATCTTTATCCACCTATTAATGCATTCATAATGGTTGAACTTCAACAAACTCATCAGTTTCCACCGCCTAGACTTTCATTTGTACGAATTTATCGGTACACTACAAAACCATTTGATTAAGTTACATCGCAGCTTATAAACCTTTAAATCATCACTAAAAACGCAACATCACAAGTCCCATTTTTGGACTGAGAAAATCCTATAATCTATTGATTTTACTCTCATATAAAATCAACCAATATATACCGAATTGCTTTCTGTTCTTTCACATCTTGTATTCTTATTATTGTTTATATAATTGGTCAAATAAAAGGTTAAATTCTTATAGAACTATTTTTATAGAAAATATGGTTTCTTCCCCATTTTACAAACGCGATTTGTATGAAGTCATGCAGAGATGCACATGAACAGTGGTTTAAGGTTAAAAGAGGGGGAGGATGCATCATTTCCCCTAAAGTACATACATGTCCTTACACCCTTTTACAAACCCCTTAAAAGCAACACACATACAGCATGAAATAATACACATATATATCGTATATACCGACAGCCTGATCGAATAAGCGGAACTAATATTTGGCGATTCAGTGCATAATTTTGTAACGTGGTAGATAATTTGAATGAAAGTACATGTGGATGTTAACTGGTGTTGTAAAACTTATTTTTCATTTATTTCTAAATATTCAAAGATAAGTCTGAATTTAAGGATAACATTTGCTAGATTAAAACAGTATATATGCTCAAAAGGTCAAGATAAAATATAAAATAAAACACAATGGAAGGGATAGGTAATCATCGACATTAAAACGCAAGTAAGCATACTTTCTTGTTAAAATATAATAACTAGGACCTATAGTAAATATTCAATTTGTAAAATCGAGAACAGTTTGAACTTCTAAAATTGAATTAAAACAATTGGCATAGACCGCGACGATTGCTACAAAAACGATAGCATATACACTGTACCTGCGATATTTTTTTCTATTTCGCAACAATCGCTCCTGGGCCTGAACGTACCATAACAATTCAAGTTTTCATTTTGATAAGTTTTCTAACAAAACATGAATATCTGGTCCCTTAGTATTAAGTACAAAAACAATGCATATACAGGGTACATTGTACATTTTAATACACACAGACTCTACCCCCATCTTTCGGGGTTTTTTTCTAAGGGAGACATTCCGTATTGTATGTGCAGGAAAAATCATATCAGGCTTCAATATCAACCAGTTTAATAGCTCAGTTATATTTATTCTGATTTTAACCTAGAGTAACTCATTAAAACAACCGGCGCAACACTAACGGGAGCAGTCATGTTGGTCTGGATACAGCGCACGTGGAATCTCTGCAACAGATCCTGGCTCTTCCGCATTCTCACGCTTGGAGTCTGGATTCTAGTCTGTTTGTCCTTATATGGTAGGTTTTTATGTTAGTACGTGGTCAAATTCATTACGCGATATGCATACGTTATTACCCTTGTATGGTATGATTTCATGTCGATCAAATGTAGATTAACACTCGACTTTCGATTTCCGAAAACTTTTTTTACCTTGAAGACCGATAAAAAGAAACATTTTCTGTTTCAAGAATTACTTTGATATATCATTATATTAAACATCATTTTATTGATGTTAAATTCTTATCTGCATCATCTACATGCACCAGAAGCAATTCACATCAGTTTTTAATGCCTGTCATATGTTTCTTATATGTTTAGATCGATTCAACTCAAATATCAAGAACGTTCTCACCATCGGAGAAACAGTTGGGCGGGTAGCGCAGGATATGCTCATTTATGTAAGTGATTTGAAGTATACCATCAATTGAAAGGATGGTGAAGCGTCTACACAAAGACGTACGCGACGTATTTGATTTCGGGGCCAAATCTTATATAACGCAAAAAAAAACTTTTTCATCAATTTAGACTTTGCCTCAACGTTTTGGTGAATGTTCCATTGATGCTGAATGAACAACCAGGTGATAAAGTTATGCCGAATTCGCGCAGCGTCTTTCAATGTGTCTATTATGTACAGTGATATTAATACGTAGATATAGATCTAGAAATATCGAGAGAAAATCTGCATCAAGTTTTCAGTTTGAAAATCTGTATATTTCCTGATTCAAAAAGTTGCATCGTCTTTATTTATTACATTTTTTTATAGCTTTCGTCCCATTTTATCCATAAATAGTTTTTCTTTCTTTACAGCAAGACGCCCCTCCCCCGACCGTAATCCACCGCCCCTTCGACAAAAACGAGCCGAAAATCGCGCTAATTCTCGGCTATCAACGTTGCGGCTCTACGTTTACGGGCAACATCTTCAACCAGAATCCCGACGCCTTTTATCTATTTGAACCGGTAGATGGCATATATGGAGCGATGTATGGAGTTAGTCCAGGGTTCAGTGTACCGTCGGATATTGCGAATTATTGGAATGGAACAGAAAGGTATGTTTAGGATGCATAAGGGCCTGGTCACATTTGTGACTTTTTTCTTGTTTTTTTCCTTATAAGCCTGCCTTGCAATGTATTCCTTATGGAAAACTAAAAACCTCGCGCGGTTATGTTGCATTTTAAGTTTGCCATAAGGAATACAGAGGAAGACAGGTTTGTTAGGAAATAAAAGTAAGAAATGTGGCCAGGCCCTTATGTATCTTGGAGGCGACATGTTATTATATTTAGTCCTACAGTCGCGCGCAATTCTAACATGACATGGAAACGCTAATCGCTAAACGATAACCGCATAAACGCTAAACGTTAACCGCGAAAACGCTTAACGTCAAACGCTAGCCGATACATGACCACATGTGTGAGTGGTATACTCATCATAAGCTACCGGGTCAGCAAACCAAAATATACAATTGCTTCACAATTGCTTCGATTCGTTTATCGCAAATAAAGTCTTGTCTACATTACAGTTCGTTTAAATCAAACTTCCGTTTTGCAGAATAACATACACTTGCTATTGACTAACTAAGTTGCACATCGAATGAGCACTGAAAATAAGGTTGGGTGAATTAGAAGAAGGGATGGGGGGGGGGGGGGGGGGGGGGGGGGGG
>LQRL01116821.1:8926-20870 GCA_001703475.1 Hydroides elegans
ATCATTTTTTGCGTGCGTCACCACAACCCGCTATTGTGATGTGTTTATCCACAGAAGAACAAAATAACTGCAAAGGGAAACATCATTTGAATCAATTATTATTTAAAATCACAATTAACATATATTTTAAAGGAATTATGGCTTCAAAAAGGAATTAAATGAAATATATGTGCCTATAGATGTACCAAGATCATCGGATACGTGATAAAAGCCCTGGAAAATTGTGTATTTTATACATTGAGTGATAATTGTCCAGAGGCAATAACATCAACGCAATTTGTCAAAAATGTAAAGAAGGGCAAGAGCAAATACAAATGTTTTTGGTGCAAGATGTATTTCCACACAAAACAAGGTAGATCCTTTATTTTATATGGTTAAATCAATGTCACAATAAATATGTCTCGTTATTCTTCATTTTGCGCCTTTATATGATGAACCTTATAAAATAGGGGATAAACATATTATGCATGATTCTTCTTAATCAAATTTTACATATTTTTGAATTTGCATTGACCTTTT
This sequence comes from Hydroides elegans, assembly GCA_001703475.1. NCBI lineage: Eukaryota > Metazoa > Annelida > Polychaeta > Sabellida > Serpulidae > Hydroides > Hydroides elegans. Next base: position 9,446 of record LQRL01116821.1, read on the forward strand.
TATGTTTTAAAACGCCAGTTTCCAATATTTTCATTCAGTAATCTAGCACTTATCAAATGTGTTTTGCTATGATTATGCGATTCATCATAATATCTTTTCACTGATTATAGTGACGTCATAATCATTTTCTAATGTAAACTTAAACATATTCTATATTATATTTTAATGCATATGCTAAAAGTTTATTCATTTATAATTAAAATAATAAAAACAAAACAATATATGCATGTAACCTGCATGGTGCGGTCAGGGAATTTGTTGGCGATCGCTGCGAGATTCGAAAAAAAATAGAGTAAATCTCACACTTATAGATTTATTTTATCTTCATTGAATTCTATAGCGAACCAGATAATTGCGCAAGTGCATTCATAATTTATATCAGTGCTGAAAAACACATAGAAAATGTCACAGTTTTATTACGTTTTAAAACCGTATTATTACTGTATATTTTTGGATGCAAATTTACCGCAAAAACACGTTTTCGACAGTGGACAAAAACACCGGCAATTCACGTCATCTAAAAACGTAAAAAACACGAAACTGAAAACCGTTTATATACGTTTAAAATTGGTTTTCTTGTTTACTGGGTTTCAATTAAAAGGTACCTAAAAATTCGTTTTACTACATGATGAAATGTTATGTCACAAAATGAAAATGTTTATATTACTTTGTCTTTTAATATAAGCAAATAAAGAAATAATTATACAAATATATCGTCTCATTTTTCATAAAACATACCAAATAAAATATTTAATAAAAGAAAAAAATCAGGTTTCTACTCTTTAAAGATTACGTATAAATATTGAATATTAGTTTCATTTTACCAATTTAAGGATGTTTAAATCATATATTAAAAAAAAAACAAATAAACTATATCACATTAAACATCTACATGATAAAAATGATATATTAGATTACACATTAATTTCGCTTTTCTGTGTTTTTTAATTTGTGTCTTGCGTTACTAATGCCTGACTCTGTGACCCAAAAAATATGAGATTAAACAAGACAATGGCCCATTTTGTGGGAATGTACTTTCGGTACTCGAGCATTTTAGGAAGTGGCTCTTACAGGAGCGCTCACGATCCGAAGAAAAAGGTTCATGTGAGTGCCTCCACCACTTTAAGTACAACTATTTGGTCAGAGCGGCGGGTTCACATCCTAATTATGTCATCACTAAATGTAAAACCATCCCATTATGCACATCCATCGTTATGTAACGCGAATGTGCTCAAAATGTCCCGTCAGCATTTTAGTAACCATACCGCTCGTCTATGGCAGATTAAAGAGGCATAAAAGAAAGGGCAATTTCCCATAGTCTGGGTCAAGACACTGTTGGAGATTTATTTGACAGGAGGAGGGTGGGTTAATTTGACGCCTTAATTTAGCGGGTTTGGCATATAACTATTATATGACACTTATATAATGAGAATCTAGAAGGGCTGGGATTACCAACAGTGATTTTATAATTGATATATCTTTAAAAACACTTCAGTTATCCCAAGTTTAAAAACGACATATTTTAGCAAAATCACATATGAATACATAGCGCATAAAAGGAGGAGCTGTGTTGTTGGGCGTCTGTTATGTAATCACAACTGGTGAAGATGAAAACAATGTCAGTCATTAATTGTGACGTCACAATAACGCAAGACTTCATCTAAGGTTCTTTAAAAAAAACTTTCCGTGAACTTCGTGAACCTCGTGAGCGGTTGTGAACATTTTTTAGTCCTGAACATGAATGCCCACTCATCCCCCCCCAGAAAAAAAGTTCTAGTTTACCTTTCAATATTACAATGAAGATGATTTTATATTTTTTGCGTACCAAAATTTTCTTGGTAACTTTTAAAATACAATGTTCATTTCTTTATTCTATATGTGTTATATTGTTAATTTATTTCAAATATATAACGCGCTTATTGTAATTTTAAAATTCTACATCGAGCACCCTTAACGTGTTTATTCAACCGGAATTGTTAAGATTTCTGTATAACATACTAATTCTATTTTGATTGATATAAAACAATATGAAAATAGATGGCATCTCATATTTTATCAGAACCTAATTATGAAACAGTTAATCCGTTATTGCTATATAGATTTAATAATTAATTTATTGCATCACCAGTCAATTGCATTGAATAAAATGGCTAATTATAGCTTCATGTCAACGTTTTGTGCTAAGCCTTTATTAAATTATGATTGTGACGTCATCCAATACGTTTTCTTTGATCTTCGCGGGATAATATTTCCCATGAATCGCCCGCGTTTGCGGGAATTGCTATCAATCAGCAGATCTATAATTCCCAGTTTTCATCGTGAGTAATCTGTCACACTCCTTGATTCATGAGTGACACCAACTTCTCGAACACAGAGAAATTAGTGACACTTATAATTCAAGTTATGTTACGAAATTTTACTTCCAATTCATAAAATAAGGGCCTGGCCACAGCAGAAGCGTTTGTTAAACGTTTCCATCACAAACGGTGTTTTCCAGTCTAATGTTTTTTGGATGTTTTAACGCACATTGCTGAAAAATGCAACGAGCGTTTAAAGAGCGTATGGGTTTTTCTGATGCATACATACGGGGATAAAATGGAGAAATGTGGCAAGGACAGATAAATTATACAGTGATTAACAATCTGTTGAAAATTATCTCCAAAATGACCCTGATTGAATTTCGCCAGTACGGAACGGCGTCCACATGACGGACGACTTTAAGCCCTGATACATAAGAAAACACACTTGTTACGAACAATAAGTTATCTTGTTCTTGTTGCAAGTTTTAATTTATTACAAACATGCATGCCTGACCATTATAAGTGCGTTTTTGCCACACCCATTTTAAATGGTTCAACCTCTGCAATATTTAACGCATTTAGTTTAGGGTAGGGCATACGGAATAAAACATTTTCTGGTTTAAAATTCAAGACTTTACTAGACTCTATTACTAGACTCTCTTACAATTGTTCTATTAATTCATTCCAAAGTAAGGGCCGTCCGTAAGACGTCGATTTTGGACGTAACGTAATACCGACGTAGTTTATTTCGGCTCATATGATACGTTGAACTTTCCGGGCGTCCTTTCAATACCGGGAGCAGTAACACCGAATTGTAAAAACATATTAATATAAACCTATTGGTTTCCTTTAAGTTGAATTGATTATAAACTGGTTAGGTAATTTCGGAAACAAATTTGAATACAATCGTTCCTGCTTTCGTACTGGTCAGTAAACCAGAACTTATTTCCATTTCGAAAATGATTCAATATCGTTTATTATCTCCGTTCGTGTTATCGTTATTTGTCTGAGAAATGACAAAATTAACCCTTCACATCATTGGATTTTTAAGAATCGCGAATAAACCTATGTGTCGGAGAAACGTTTAAATCCAATTGAATGAGTCTAAAGAGTTTTTGTAGAAAATTATTTATGCGATTAAAAGTTTCTGAATTAAAAAGATTAGATATCATGACACTTTGTTTAATCAATAGTCTTAATGAATTTGAGTTTCGGTCAATCAAGATTTCAATCAGAGTAAGCATTCAAGTTTGGAATTAGAGAAAAACCTTCACCCTCCTACGTCGGGTGTCTGGATTTTCTCTGATTCCTTCACTGTCATGCATTCTATTATTCCCAACCCTTTCTTTGGTCAATATTCGGCTCCACAAACTGAACTTATTTTAATTAATAGCCCCCTCTGGGCCCCTGGAACCCACTTGGGAGCTAAGCTAATAAGCCAACTACATGCGTTTGAAAGGAGTTCAATTAGCAAATTTTTATTGTCCAATGTTATGACCAACTTAACTGATGGGGGCCCATAACCGCTTTTAAATATGAGATTAATTGAGTAATTAATATGAGTATTCATTTATAGTGTTCCTCCTTAAGGTATGTAATATCACAAATACACTGCTCGATTGCATATTGAAGGGAACATTGCGCTCTGCCAGTTTTAACCCTTCTGGCTCATCAACATTCGAATGGAATATTTTATTTCAGAATGCAATCTCGTGGTGTTTTCACATTATATTGTTCAAAACATGACTATCGCATAGTTGCAAAGGGTTGCTTAGCAAGCTTGGGCATCAAATGATATGCAGCGGGCTTTAAATGATAAAATGATGGCTTAAGATTTAAACATCCACCTGGAATCTCATAAGCACCCCCTAAAGTTACTGGTTTTACAAACATATTTTACAAACAATTAAAATGTGTTGTTTGAAATTAATGAAAACAGACGGACAGATCATTCTTTATTAAAAGAATATGCTACAATATGTGAAATATATATAAAATATTTATTTGATGATAAGTGTGCGCATCTGCCTTCATATTTTATACATATTTTTTCCCACTTATGTATAGAGATACGTGCTACCGTTTTGTGCTAGGCTGTGAAAATGGGCTTAGGTATACCAAAACGTTTTTTGCGCCTAGTTACGTATTTTTCGCGTTTTAAAAACATGTTTGAAGGTTTTTTATTACTGGGGCCCTAAAATGAACTTGTATAAATAGCACCCTCTGGACCCCTATGTCTCGGTAAGGGCTAAAAATGGAATAAGGTTTGAAAATTCCCGATATATTAAATGATTATGAATGATAATTGAATGATAAATGGCATGTATTGATTGAAGAAAGAAGTGTGAGAATGAAAAGTGAGACTTAAATATGTTAAAAAATGAAAGAAACGTTAATATTCCGATGTATATATCCCCTTTCCGCTGTCACACACCCTTTCTTTCGAAAACAATGGGTCGATCACGTTAAACTAGAGTCAAAAGGAGCAAAGATACCACACGAACAATTCAAAATCCTGCAGCATTTTAAACTTGTTTCTATCTAATTTCCTATCAAAATATTTAATCTTCATATGGTTTAAATTTATCATAGATCATCATAATCGTGCCGTTTATATATTCCCTCTATACAAATCATTATTAAATGCATTACTAATTAATAAATACCACTTCATATTTCTGGTTGTTTCTCAGTATTTTATACATTGATATTATTGCCTCGATAAACATTATAGTTTATCTTTATTCTATTGATTTATCAATAGAATAGCTAGATTGTTTTGCAGTTTATCGAATTCGGAATTAAATACATAAAATTGATTTCAATACGTAAAAAATCTAGACTTCACCTCCCTAGGCATTTTCACGTCATTTTGTTAACATAGACTACCCCATCTCTCCTTCTCTCAGTAATGTGCAAAAGGCAAAATTACGAAAATGGATTTCGACAAATGTTCACAATTAATTTCAACTTATCTTAATTACTATGGTTATCTATATATTGAAGCACATATATTACAATTTATATGTGCAACCTTCAAATAAAACATATTTTAATTCAATTTTCGACCCAAACTTTTATGTTTAACTTTAAATTTATAGCTGCCATGGCGAAATTTGGAATGCGACTTCTACATACTCATATACATTCTGCATGCATAACACATTGCAAACAAGTTGACAAAACATGATTTGTAATCATACGCTTTACTATGTAGGCTATCTGAGAGAATTAAGGTAAAGAATAGATAAGCTATGCTAGGCATATATACAAACAACTTAGAAATATAGATTAGTGACGCGACAAAGTAGTATTTCTGCAAGCACTAAAATACTATGTAAATAACCAATGTATTACCTGTGTAAATCTGTTATTGACGCATAAATGCCTAAAACAGTATTATATGTATATGACGTGTTGTATATAGTGTTATTAGGTGAATACAATTATATGACAAAATGATTTCAGGATAATTAGTACGAGAATATAGTTGGATGTATAAACAAACTGATAGATATATACGTGACTCGGATGCTATCTTGGACATTGTGAATAATATATGTTTGAAATTTAATGGAGACGTATGTTCCATAATGAAAAAGGCATATGGAATTATAATAAAGTTATTAACTGACTTAACATTTTTCTTGGTGTGAAACAGTCAATAAATCAAAATGTCTATACAAAATCAAAAGGACGACGCTTTTGATGAGTTGCTTAATGAAGCATATAAGCAGAAGATACCATTATGGAAAATTTTCGATTGGAATAATAATTGGTTTAATGAACCTCTTATTGATAAGATATTATCATATCGGGACGGTGAATATGAACTCGTAAAGAAGCTCTTGAGTGACGACACATGTGACGTCAATGAGCGTGGAACCTTAAATGATCCGCCGTTGGTGTACTGTGCAAACCAAATTACCTACGACGAGGATTTCTATGTTTGTTACAATAGACGGATTATGGAGTTAATCTTGCAGCATCCGAGATGCGATGTCAATGTACGTAGTGTACCAATGAATATGACTGCACTACATGCGATATGTCGCAACGAACGTTCCGTAAGTGGAGCAATATTATTACTTCAGCATAAAGACATAGATCTAGGCATAGCGGATGTTCATGGAAATACTCTTCTTCATAGCTTGATTCAACATCCTGGTCCCTTTAACGATATTCGCAAAACCATGTTAAAACTAGTTTTAAATCATTCAAGTATAACTGAATTCATTCATATACTTGATAAGTTCGGACTGAGTGCTTTAGATAGATTTTTAAGCAATCAATTTATTCATGCATACGACCTAGATGTTCCAGAATCCCTAATAACTGTATTACAAATATTGTTGCCGGTTAAGGATTTGATAACGGCTTCCGGTAAAACGCTTGCAATAGCGGGTACCCTGTGTTCACCCGCCGTTTTCAGGATGCTGCTTGAGAATGGTGCATCAACAAGTGATTCACTGGAAGGTGAAACCGCGCTTCATTGTGTCATTTCAAGAAATTCAGTGGACAAATGTAAGAGTCTTCTTGACAGAGATCCCGATCTTACCACAAGGTGGAATTATTGTGATGCAGTCACAATGGCTAAAACTCACGGATGTAAAAAGGAAATCATACGCATGTTAGACGCTGGTAGAGGGGTAAAACAAGCACAGGACACCAATCAAAATGCAGAAAATATTGGAGGGTTAAAGCAGCTTTCCCTTCAATGGTGTCGATTCAAAAAGATAACATCATCGAAAATCCGTCTGCAAAATGATACACATGACAGTATATATTTCAATCATGCAGACTCATTTTCCCTTAAATATAGTGATTATACAATGAGAGAACATCAACGAGAAATAAAAGAAATACAAAGAGCAGTAAGGTCTATATTTGACGATATTTCAACACAATTCGCAAAGTCCACTGACTGTTCTCATATGGCATATAATTATATGTTATGCGGAAGTATACGTGACAATTGCAAGGTATACGGACCAACAGAAATGGACGCCGTCTTAGAATTAAATTCAAAGGCAATTAGTTATGACATATCATCTCCCAAATTTACTTCAACGGAAATCAAAATAACAACATCGCCTCAGAGCCCGTTGAGTGGGGATCGTTGTCGAGTTGGCAAACTGTGTGTTGCAGACACTGCACAATCCTTTTATAAAGCATTTGCTCGTAAAATTTACAAGTACAACGACAAAATCAAACACAAGAGTGTTGGCATTGTGCAAGTCACATTTCAGTTTTTGTCAACGATTTCACGGCTGAGGATCACATGGAAGGGAAATGCGTTCGACGAGTTGATATTTTATGTTGATGTTGTAGTTGCCTTTCCATTTACACATTCCGAACATAAATTTCCTATGGGAGTTAAATGTTCGTCATTTCACGCGATAGCAAAAGCGGACCGACATGAATTCGCCAGATACATAAAGTTTCCGGTCTCTTTTTGCGAAGTTGAGACCATCGTCATGCAATCTCTTCCTGAACCTCTTCGACAGGCTTTTATCACCGCAAAGGCAGTTCGACTGGCTTCCATTTGCGGTCCCGAATTTGATCTTGAACATTTTGGTATAGTCGAGGATCTTGCAATTGAAGAGTATATATCATCCCATGCACTAAAGAACTGTCTGCTGAATATTCTAAAAACAATTTGGTCGCCTGATGCAGGATCAAAAGAATCGTCTGATTTGAATATAAAAGATATATTTTGTGTAGGCATTTGTAAATACGTTTTAGCTGACAGCATATATGCTAAATATCAACGGGATTTGAATAAAAAGTTCATGAGCACATGGTTCAAAAACAGTATCAATATGTTCAACTGTGAGGACTGTCAAAGGCAGGGACGGTACGATGTGTGCTGTCGCAAACGGGAGATCAAACTCGCCTTAGTGCAACAGATACGCAAATGGCTGAACGACAAAGACAAGTTACGTTATCTACACGACGGAGAGGAATGCAACTGCGCGCGGTTTTACTCTGTGGCTGAAATGGAATATCATTGGGAGTACATCGGCCACTTGATGAACGGTCGTTCACCGTTTGAACACATGAACACTGATGTGCGAGCATTTCAATTAAAATTTGGGAATAAGTTGGTCACTTCGCCCATCTAAACTGGGAACGTTGGGTTCGATCTGTACGTTTTGCGAATGGCACATAAACAATCTGCTCTGTTTTGTGCAATACAAACAAACATGGTATGGTAATTTATATAAACGAGAAAAATTGAAGAGAAGAGTGGTTTGCCATTAACTCAATTGGATATATTTTAAAGGGTTTATAATGTCACTCATGCCATTTGTCGGGTTTATCTGACTATAACGGACTAGCTATAAGATATATATTGCTTATTATTAGAGCACATAATTAAAAATCGTTTTGTGATGTGCGTATGACCCTTTCAGCTTGTTATAGAAATCGGTTGAACGTATAAAAATGTTTGAAAATATGTTTATTTGTTTGTGTTAGGTTCTATTAATCATTTTTATAACAAACAATCTTTCTCAGAATAGCGGTGTGATATTGCTGATCAAAGTGATATCCATGATCTATAAGTGAAATGGAACAGTTCAGGTGGCTTGAAAATAGTAGACCCATTTAAACAGATCAAACCCGAGAGTTAATTTGAGATTTTACGCTATCGAATTCGATGTAACTCTAATAGAATCGTTAAAATACAATCAGGGTCTGCCATCCTTGGTTGTATTTACAATTTCTCACTGTGGATATGGATGAAATCTAAACTAGTCTACTACAAAGAGTTCTAGAATCCATTTTATGGGCGAGGTAATATTTAGAGTTTCTTTGAATCGATCGGATACTTATGAGAATAATCCTTATTCAAAGGCCATAAAAATCCTCTAGATAAAATTCATTTTGATAAAATAAAACATGTTTGGGGAAAATGGCTCCCAGTTAGCCAGACCTATATACATGTATGTTTTAAGCGGAAGCAACGTTGAAATGTTTTTTAGATATTCTATCGCAGTTGCTGCAAAGTTTCATCCTCTTTCGATTTGATTGGGAAAATTTTATGATTGTGCATTTGTGTAATTATGGGTTATTTCTATTTACATAAATCGTTACATAAATCGTTAACAATTCCTGTCGTTTATGATTTACATGTATTTCTGTATATGCATATTGAAATTATATTTATATGGTAAAGTATGTAAAATCTAGAGCTATGTCTAGTCTAACAAGAGAGAGTTTGGGCATAACTCAAATCGTGATGTTGTGTACATTGAATTTAAGAAATTCAATTAAAAGCATTTTAATAGTATTAATCTAATTTAATTTAATGTATCAATTAATTTCTTATTTGATATTCGGTAATTCCCAAACTTATCAATGGATCAAATAAAATACCAATCTATTTACTTTGATGACGTCACCATTGATATACCATGGCAATTTGACCCGTATTGATACAATCCTATTATTAATTAATTATTATTTAACATGTTTGTAAAAAAATATGAATCTATCATGTTTTACCCGATAAGAAATATATGAAATCTATAATCAAATCGCTTTCAACATTTATGGCGTGCATTTCAAATTTTGCTATTTCGGATAGTCAATTCTGACTTAACATATATTCTATGTATAACTCGGGAATATTTGTTAAATATATAAAATAACGTCACCAAACATATCAGATACATTTACTATTGCAATGTCACTTGTGAAAAATAAATCAACATTTAGAACAAGTTTATTTTCATTTGAATACATTTCGAATTTTACTGAATAGTATTTACTGCATCACCTCTGATATGTTTCTCAATTGCATTGTGTATAAAATGTCGTTTAAATTCGTTGGTATTTTATAGTTATACACTTAATGCGTTGAACAAAATGAAACTTGATTGGGATAACAAACACTTGTAGATAGTTTGAGTCAGGTGCATATCACGTTTAAATAGCTTATTAAAATATGATGATGTGTTTTTTAATTTACATTGTTTATAATTTCTAAAAAGCAGTCTCACCTTGTTATGGCCGCACTTTGTCACATGCTCGGATAACTTCGAGCTGCGTTGCATTTTCGTTGCTTTAATTCGCGCCCGCTTGACGACCGAATAAGCACCCTTTCCAATCGTATGTTCCAACTCATATCCTTCATTTCTACAATCGGCCGTTTCTATTGATTCATTCGCAGCGTTTTTATCGAGGCGAAAATGTCCAAGACGCTTGAAAACTTCGCGGCGTAAGTCAGTGTTGTCAACAATGCGAGTTTTCACTTCGGTTTGCAAGGGTACATTATTGCAATTGTCACCACAAGCAGGACATAAAGGAGAACATCCTGACTTTTTATGCGGGGATGGTGCCACACTTTTGTATTGTCCTCTTGATAAACCAGTTTCTGTCGCCATTTGGTTGAGATTGTCTTTTTAGTTTACAATTGTGTTTTTTCAAACAATTGTGTTACAATTGTTTTTATTTAGTTTTTGCAATTTTTGTTTACTAAATTTTATTTTAGTTGTTTATATTCTGTTATTATAATATCCTTTGGATGCATTAAGGTGTTTCATGATTACAGTTCTTAATCATACTTTACGTCTTCTGCCGTCTCATCATAGCTGACAATGTTGCTTGGTTATGAACTTAGATTTTTGGCGCAACAATTAGTTATTATTGCGTCACAATCAAAATACAAACAATCACTTTCTTAAATAGATTCAATTATTCATATTCACTTGATTGTTCAAAACTATTTGATTGTTCACATCAATAATATGATTTGTGATTTGTTTTTAGTTTATAAGTAATATATATTTGTGATATCAATAGGTAATAAAATCGATATTTTAAAAGTCACAGTTTAACTTGTTTTATAAAAAAAATATTCCATTTGTATAGTTATTTAACAGATCTCAGAATATCATAAAAATGATTGGTATAATCGATTAGTAAAAAGTTACAAACATAAACAAGATTAAAATGCAAACATATATTGCGGTATAAATGCTTTATTACTTTCTTTCTACACATCACAGATGTGAGGATTCTAAAATAATTAATAAAATGAATGTACATAAGAATTAGAGTTGTGTTACATATGCTATGTATGATACAATAAAGTTTTTTTTTTTTTTTTTTTTTTTTTT
>LQRL01116821.1:21062-45939 GCA_001703475.1 Hydroides elegans
CTATGTAAATTATTCTTGTGTACAGTTGTTTTTAATTTAAAAACAAGAGTTTTCTAATCTAGTTTATCAATACAATGCACATCAAATGACTATTTAGATTTTATAATATTCACTTTTATTTCTAACCGACAAAAAATGATACACTTGTTCATATGCTTATTTTAATCTATTAGAAAAATAAAATGTCATTCCTTATCTTAAACAAAATAATACGTTTACATTTTCATTATAATATATACACTTCATTAGTTTATAGTTAAACGTAATAAATGGCAACGAAACACATTGCTGCAATTTCAATTATATAATCATCAACAAGTTAAAGATTTTATATTGAAACCGTTATGACATATTAAAAATATGAAGTAATGATCCGTGTTTAATATATGAAATAGCACCATATTTGTTTCAATAATATCCTGAATTTGTCCGTTTCAACATTGCATTGCGTTTTCTGGATTGGTAATCCACCGGTGGCCCGTATGCAACACCCATCGGATCATTCTCATTGCCCCGATACATTTTGTCACGTGATCCGCTCATTTTGTCACGTGACCCACCTCCTCGACGCTGATTGGTCCTCGGTGCCGGCACAGTTTGTGACAGGTCCACATCGGAGCTAAGCGGGCTTAAGGGCGGCGAATAAGGGCCTCGCTTTAGGGGTGGGTTCATCGGGGGAGGGTAAGGGTCGTTATCGAAGTATCCCGGCGGATAATCCCCGCGACCCATCGAAGTATAGCCCTCGTCGTGAATCCGACTGCGGTAATCGGGGATGTTGCGGAATTCCGGTGTTGATTGCTGTTTGCGCAGTGGGCGCCGGGGGCTGTTTCCGGAAGCACTCGGGGGTCCACCGTGTCTCGAACCCGAGTCTTGGCGCTGCAAGGTCGAGCGGGGACTTGGGAGGTAGCCGGGCAGTTCTTCTTTCGATGGGAAATAAGAATGTTTCTTTAAGTCCGCAGTGTTAGGGCCGGGGTTGAAGGGCGCACGCTTGTCAGATGTGTAAATAATGGGTTCGTTCATAGGGGAGCGAGGCTCGTACGTTTGACTTCGAGGTGTTGGAGTGTTACTTAATATGACGGGTTCGTCCATCGGGGACCGTGGTTCGTAAGTGGGGCTTCGCGGTGTCGGATTGTTCGTGAGGCCTAGCACTAAAGTGTCATCTTCGTCCTCGTTACTATTTCTCTGACTACTCCCATCGCTATCGCCTCGCGCACTGTCATCGCTCGCGATCTTATACATCCCGCTTTTACCGACGATCTCTTTATTCAAACACTTCCGGTTTTCAACTTTCAGCAGATTTCCGCGCTTCCTGTGAATTGTATCATAGTCCTTGGGTGGTAGTAACAGCGGCGCCTCTTGCTTGCTACCAAGGCGCGCTTTAAGTTCATCCGCGAGCGACAGGAATTCAGCTTCCGCCTCCGCTTCACCCTTCGCATCATCGAAGACCGGATGAAGTCGTTCGGCGGTTGCCGCTGCGGGACTGAGCGGTGCTTGTGGTGATTGCGGGCTGCGCGGGCTGTACGATTCCGATTCCCCGCCAGTCGAACCACTCGAACCAATTTTAAAGCGCGGCGCACCGCCGTTATCCTCTTGCGATCGATAGGAATCGGAGCGTGCCAGATCGCTTCCTCCGTGTCGACTTCCGCTGAGCTCATCGCTATTCCTTCCGCTACTTCCGCCGCTATTTTGCCGCGCGATATTCGGCGGCGGACCTCTTCCGTAATCTGCGCTCGGCAACTCCCCTCGATCGCTCGCGTAGCGCTTCGGCGGCCGCAGCACGATCTGGCCCTTTTCGAAGAGTTCCGTTTCGATTTTGCGGATGCGCTTTTGGTGTTCGGGTAGGCGCACGAGTGCTTTGATGTTCTCCACGAGGAGCGCTGCGGTATCTGGTGAATCGCAGCGATAGACGTGCGTGTGAACGGCGCATTGCGTGCGCGCGTTGTAGCCGAGGTAGATGCACGCTACAACGTCCTCGTCCGGGTATAGGGCTTGTGTAGCATACGTGATGTCGCGCGAGGGAATGGATGGGTATTTAACCTTGAAAAAGGAAATATAAAATGATTAACATCAAAAGATAATCAACATAATAATAGCATGACATACCATGTATACGTATTTTAAAAATTATTTAACGGCAAGGCGGCAAGACTAAAAGCAACATCTAATAATTAAGGACGAGCCTCACCGATTTGAATTTTTATATGTTAATGCTTCGATATTGATGACCTCAATTCCTGTCGAAGTTTAACACAAAAAAACTTTCATTCATCCGACGTCGATACGCAAAGGGACGCATGAAATCCTTTATTTGGACGAAATAGAACGATCTGTTGACTTCACGACAGAAAGCGACGTAGCACGGCCCTAGGCCAGTTAAATATCGAAGTAATGATTCAATTTCTTACGTTAAAAACAATGACTTATATTAAAATTGCGGTTCCACAGCCGCTGACCTAATACTGACCTTATCGACCTTGCCCTTCTTGCCTTCCACCAGTTGCACGATTTTCAGTTCCTTCTTGGTGACCTCGATCGTCAGTTTGGGCAATGGCTCATTGTGGCGACGAACTATTAATTCGCGGACAATTGGTTCGGTGAATTCGCGCCCACTCAGGCCCCGACACTCCTTCCAGCCCAGGTACCACACGTAGTATTGTGTTTTATGCGATTTGCCAGACATCTTGTTTTATTTATCCATCGATATCCATTTACAGTGTCAACTATTTCTATGAAAATATGTATATATAATTTTGTCTGCTTTTCTATAGGATGTCCTAATTAATTTGTGCCAATTCAGTTGATCAATAACTGACCAGGCAATATCAATTAAGGAAACTGACGAGTATATCCTGTTTCGACACGATCAATAATGTTTTTATTGTTAAATTCCGTTAAATTTCTCGCTTAAAATTTTCATTTATTGTTACCGGTGTGAAAGAAAATCAATACTTCTTTTATTTAGATTTTCTTTTAATTGCTAATAACATGTGTCCGACAAGTTTTTAAATTGATAACTGTATTTCTTATTTATGTTTATTTATTCTTAGATATTGTCTTGATTCAACTAATGCATGCAGTTGAAGATAACTTCACTAAATATCCATAATATGTAAAATTTAATCTTTATCCACCTTGAAATAATAAATAATAATAGTTCGGATTCTAACGTCACGATCTAAGCCGTCTGCAGTTTAATCTACAATCGAAGACATCCCAATGTATTGTGCACAAAATCATAAGATGGCTTTAACAACTTGCGTCATTTCCCCAAATTTCTTTTCCTTAAAACCGATGCCTCTCAGTTAATGTTGCCTTCGATGTTTTTAAATAACGAGAACAATCGGCATGCGAGATACCAGGTTCGTATCCATTGGATACGGTTTCAAGTTGAATCGATGTTCAGCAGTCCTCAACACTCTCGACTTGTAGCTTGGTATGCAGTGTATATGGTTATGATCTTACAGTTGCGTGAGGCTATTCGATAAGGGGGAAGATGTCTTATAACTGCATCCCCTTTTTAGTGAGAAAAATAGAATATTAAACACTGAAGTGGTGTTGTTAATTCTTGCAGCTAGGGGTGAATATACAGTCACTTGCTTTAATTTGGAATATTAAGTTGAGGGACCCATGGATCCGACATACCTAGAATATCTTAAATGAATTTGATTGTGAATCTTTCTACAGGGTCTTAGCTTTGATATGATACTCCTTTGACTGTTATCGACTTTGTGGTTGCCATACAGTACGTGATTCTATAGACAAGGGTAGAGGAGAAAAATTCATAAATTTCTGCATTGGTATACTGAGTCTGCCTTAGGAATACCAGTATTCCATCGTCATTATTAGAGTTTAATCTTACCAAAGACTGACTAAACTTCATTTACTTGATATTAAGTGATTTTCATCAAGTTTGAGGTTGACAGAAAAAAATATTGCTATGATTATGGAAATGATATTAGGGATAATGTAATGGACATTGTTGATTTGTTGCCAATCACATCATTCGTTTGATTGTGATATCCGTAGTAACTAACCTAAAGACTTAAAATCAAAAATATGTTAGAATAACCTTTAGTTTCATTGTGTACAATAAATTAAATCAATAAAACAATAGAAAAGAGACTTATTGATATTCTCCTGTCCATATGGTACAGTAACAGTTTCAACGAGGCTCGGTATTCAAATACACTAATTTGTGAATTTTTGTCCTCCACCCTCGTCTACGGAAACAGGTACTGTATCGCAACCGCTTAGACGATGACAGTGAAATTTATATCATATTGAAGATAAGACCCTGTAGTATAATTCACAATCAATTTTTTCTATGATATTCCAGGTATGTCAGATCCATGGGTCCCTCAACTTAATATTCCAAATTAAAGCAAGTGACTGTATAACCGATTTATGTCGCTCTAGATAATTTCAATGGCTGTGCTGTCTTGGGTGTTTTTATAGCCCGCTGTATACAGGGTGTGTGTACCTGCAACGAGATAAAGAAAACAAACGCATCGTTAGAAATCTGTGTCATGAAGTTGGAAAAAAATGTCAATGCATCCATAAAGAATACCCAGCATGGCATTGAGAGGAAAATCTATTCGAATAAATTTATTAAATGCCGAGAAGTATTAACAGGGCAATATCTTATATATCGTCTTATGCAATATTTGTTTGATATTGCCTGGTCAATAATGTCTTGATATAGATCGGGCAATAGACTCTACTGTATTGTTATTGCCCTGCTAATTATATGGATCGATATCGATCGTATATGATAAATTGTTATTGCCCGGGCATAGATTTATATATTTCGCCCGCACATTGCTATGGTCTAGCTTGCCCGGGCAATAATTTCTCGTTTTTTTTTTGGATATATCGTATCTCAAGCACTTGAAGATAAAATGCGTGAAAAAAAAAACAATTATATCTTCTTTTCTTTTAACAATTAATAAATCGTCTTGGACAAAATTGCAAAGCGATGCAAGTGCTCCTCGGGCTTGGGGCACATTTAACCCCGGGGCGATATTCACATTGATAGCGAGACTTTTTAACGAGCTATAATTCACGTCAAAATCACCATTTATAAGTTACAGGTTTTATCCATATATTATTTGATTTTAACAATTTTAGGGTGCTCTTAACCTATTCATTACATAAGCAGGCTGACAATAGTTGTGAACATGCTAGTCTAATTTGAACAGGGCCCAATAGAGCCAAATGTATTCAATTCAATGTATCTTATCCTCATTTTGTGTCTTAAACCATATAAAATGCTATTGTTCAAGCATAGAATTCTACTGTAATTTGCCTAAAATTGAAAGGGGTGGTTAACGGAGATATATAGAACTATTTGTGAATTTAATACCCGCAAGTCAGAATTAGATTTATACCCAAACGGGCATTACCTAAATTATTATTGACCGAAAGGTAGGATATAAGTAAATATGGCTATCCCAAACCTGATGGGTGCAAGTATTATCTACTATTTAATTTAGTTTTTTTATTGTTTTATAGGGGGGGGGGGGTTCTTACTTAGAAACCCAATTACCTTTTTTTATATGATATTAATGTAAATGTTCATGGATCCAAAAGATAGTATATAACAACCGGGCATTATCAAATATGATATTATCCTGGATGTATTGCTCCACATAATGTTTAAATGCGCATATTAACAAAAATATCTAATTCACTATTTTAAAGCTTTAATACCAAGCACGAAATATAAAATATACTTTGCAGAGGCTTTTCAATATATCTATCTTTGTCATCGTTGATAATAAAGCCGTTTATATATTAAAATATAACCTTGAATTGTTCGGTAACATTCTGTGCTGTAGCACGAGATACAAAGATATCTGATTAAACTGTCTGTTCCATTTCTATACTTAATAATAGAGCAGATCACTTCATCGCTAGCGGCGACACAGCATAGAGTGCAGCAATCGTTTGTAATTTCCCACTAGGCAAGGGGGGTAAGTACTACGAGGCATTCGAATGGGACATTGAGAGGACGCCCTAGTTTTGGCCAATATGAACAAAAAATAATCCAGAGGTCCTCTTCCGTCTCGTCGTCTGATGAACGTCATTCTTACGTCCGACCCGAAAATGACGAAATTTAAACGTTTTTTCTACTAGCGAGGAAAGAGGAAATACGAGAAACATCCATATTGGCTAAAAGTAGGGCGTCTCCTCAACGTCCGGCGACGTCTTGTCGAGTGGGTTAGTCAGGCGTCAGCGCTAAATGACGAACATTTATTGTTGTATGATATGTTAAGCTACAACGGATGCGTATTAAAATCAAGTGATCAAGAGTCTATAAACATTTAATGACATGATGCAAACACCCTTCTGGTGATTGCCAAAGGGTAAGGTAGAAAGGTGAATCAAAAATCGCGCACTTCTGCTAGTCTATCATTCGGTATCCCATATACGATAAGGTTATTGGGAGTTCTATATGTTTTCATTCCTGAATATGCCATAGATTTTAACTCTTAAAATGTTGTTCGACAGAGTCTATTCATAATTTGTAGTCCAAATGTTGTTGTTAAACTGCCCAGATTTCCATTAAACTGATTTTATGTTTCTTAAATAACGATATATGCGTGATATTGTCACTTTAAATTTCATAAGGTTTTGATCACGCTTATCAAGAATTTACCATTTAAGCTTTTAGGTTAAAATATGTCTTAAATACTTGTATAACATATCATATTTTTTTATAAATCATCTCTATGTACAACTATAACAACCTAAAACTATCTAGTATACAAATATATGATTTTTGGAACCCGTGTGGGGCTTGATACAGTTAAAACCATTTCCAATTTGACAACTGAAACGAATAAACGAATAAACGAATACGAATAAACGAATAAACGAATACGCATAAACGAATAAACGAATACGCATAAACGATTGCTTACGAACAAACGATAGCTTACGATAGCTTACGATAGCTTACGATAGCTTACGATAGCTTACGAATAAACGATAGCTTACGATAGCTTACGAATAAACGATAGCTTACGATAGCTTACGAATAAACGATAGCTTACGATAGCTTACGATAGCTTACGAATAAACGATAGCTAACGATAGCTTACGATAGCTTACGAATAAAAGATTGCTTACGAATAAACGTTTGCTTACGAATAAACGATATGAGGGGTATAAAAGGAAAAGCAAGTAGTCATTTATTAATACTACAGAATCATGTGCTAGATTATGAATATCTTAATCATGAATAAGCAGTAGATAAACAAATAAGCAAATGCATACGAATAAACGATAGCTTACGATAGCTTACGATAGCTTACGAATAAACGATTGCTTACGATAGCTTACGAATAAACGAATGCTTACGAATAAACGAAAGCATACGAATAAACGAGAAACGAATAAACGAATAAACGAATACGAATAAACGAATAAACGAATACGAATAATTTTGCTTACGATAGTCAAATTGGAAGTGGTTTTAACTGTATGTGCATCCTTAGCCCATGATTGCTGGGGTGTGTTTTAATATGCAGTATAATTATGATTGAACTGTATTTCTTTGACCTTTTAGTTGATGAAACCCTGAATCTTACACCTTCAAAATCACTTGGAAATGACTTTTTGTAATTGAAAGGCTTTCATTCGAATGAAAAATGCGCATAACACATCTTGGGGAATTTTGGAATTCCATTCCGATTTTTGTAGGTTATATTAAAAACAAACATGCACTTAATTCACCTTGGAAAACAATTTTATCGGGCAATATTCGCTTCCGAAATTCTATCGAGATCTAGATGAGAATAAACAAAAATATGTAATTGTCACATTTAATTTATCTCAGCTTACACAAAATCTTTCCCTCAATAATTGCATTCGGATTTTGTGATACATCGCCTTAACGAAGTTGCAATGCCTGTGGAGTACGCACATTTTTTCTTTTCATTTTCACTTCATTTCAATGGGAAATCACACTGCTCAAAAAGCCAAGTACAACTAAAGTGTTGATAAATTACACAAACTATCATTTGAAATGAAAACAAAACATGAAAAAGATACAGACGTATATATAACTGTAACCTGAAATACTTATAGATCTATACATGTCAGTACTTAATTATATCTTTATGGTGACCCTTATTATATGAATTCTAATATGATGATACAGGGCCTTATGATGCAGGGCAATATATGATCCGGTCAATATCATCATAGATATTGCCCTGCAACTAGTTTTCAAACAGATTTGACACTTGAGCCTAAGTTTATCATGATAAAACGGAATGGCATCTTCATAATCATAGCTATAGAAATAACCTTCGATCCTCGAAACAGGGAAAAGTAATCCCCACGACCATCGGTCTTGGACATCATGGGGTCGATAACGAATTTTGTTAGCATCCTTCTGATCTTATTTCTATACTGTCCAAAAAAAGTCAAGCCCCCCTCCAGATTTGACCATAACGTAAGTTGTTATTAGCATTGAAAAATTATTCGGTTTGAAGTTTTTCTTGTGTTATTCGGTACATCAATATGTAAAGTCTACCCATAAATCCAATTTGTTGCAAATGAATCATCTCAAACAGGCAAATTTGAGCAAATGTGAGATACCCCGTTTGCCATAAACATCACTATGGCAGATAGGGTAGCTGCATTTTCATAGTGAATTAACCAACTTATACATATCGAATCGCAACGAAATAAGCCATAAATACATTTAACACCTTGGTACACAATATTCGGAATCACAAATTATAAAGCGATTGGTTTATAAACACAAACAATACGTTTCAAAACGGTGCAATACTGCATAGGTTAAACGTAAAAGCTAAGAGGGGGCTTAACTATTTTTGGACAGTGTATATATGATATTCCACACTACTAGATTTTATAGTAGTTTCCAAATATGCATGGACGTATTTCTTTTATGAATGGTTCTTCAATTTTCTTAACATGAAGGCTACATTGGTTTGACATATTAATTCAATGAAGCACTTTAAAGTACTATATTCTAAAAATGTGTCACAGGTTACCTTTAATCTATAGGTCTATCATTAATAACATTGCTACTTAAAAATCCTCCGATAAAAAGGCATAATGAAAGAAAATCTTACATAGGACCCTACATTATATACACATGTAAATGAAAAATATCTAACTTTCAATATTCATAACATTGAGTTAAATGAAGGTGTTTATATGCAACAAATTCTCTTATATAAAAACCCATTGACCCCTACTCATTTTAGGCAGCCAGCCAAATCTACTCATGAGCTTTCACGAGTCCAAAATCCTCTCGTTAAATATATGGAACATTTGACAAGATTCTGTCAAAATATATGTTATACTGACCCGCTGCCCTTTCACTCAAAAACATACAATTTTCTTTCTTATCATGTCTCAATAGATAACGAACATAATGTTTCTCAAGCTCTTTCATTGTTTTTTTTTTATAACAAAATGTTATTTCTTTTCAATTAAATATATATGTTTTTGTCCTTGAATTTGTATATCTCAATTGAAGTTCATTTGAAATTGAGTTTTTAAAATGTTAGTTCGCAAATAGTTTCAGTATATATGGGTGCCATATCTTGTTTTTCTGTTTTGAGATAATTGTCCTAAAACTAATATATCTTTTATTGCATTAATCCGTGTAATTAACGTTTCTAGTGTTCTAGAATAATCAGGAGTCACACAGCTCCGTATAATTAAAACTGATGAAGGTGCACTAAATTCATTGATATTATACAATTTGTGTGGATTATATCCATGCCAGAAAGTGAGAAAGATTATTATCATTTACATGCTATCGTAGTTTTTCAAATATATTTCTAAGCTTCATGTTCAAGAACGGTTTAAGAAGTTTAAAAAAACTTGTTTTTCCCCTCGTTCTATACAAGGTATAACCCTTTCAAATTGGATGTTGAATATGTCATTCTTTTATCTAATAACAAACTTTACCTAACAATGAGCTTATCAAATTAGTAGTTGTATACTTCAACGGTAAAAAAATGAATTCTTGGCTGTTTTTAATATGTAAACAACTCACCTGCATACAAGTTATCATATATTTTATTTTCAGTGCATGTACATTATCCAAATCACAGAAGAATGAAGTTAATCCATATAGTGTCAATATTGTTCGTGAGAGATCTCTGTGCCAAAGAGAACCCAAATTCTCATATTTCACCGAATATAAGTAAGAGTAGATTTTGCTCCATATATTTACTCAGCCAATAATCAAGAACAAAAACCGGGCTACACTATAAGTCAATACAAAAAAATCCAGTTTTGAAGACTCGAAAAGATTTAAACTTGATATGTTTTATAACTGATAGTTATAGTGTCGGAATATACCCTTGGGTATGATAGCTTATAACAAAGTTACAAAAAGAAAATAAGAGACGTTGTGTATTTTTGCCTTGACGCTGTTAACTATTGGAAGCAGGGTTCAATAGAATATGAATGAATTTGTTCCATTGAAGGTCGTGTATAGTTCTATAGTAAAATGTTTATATAAGTGCACCCCATGAATTATTATTAAAAAGGTTTTTTTTATGTAAGATCAATTTTAATAACATAGAAAAATACTATATTAACTAGTTCATAAACCATGTAGATAGATCATACATTTTCGCCAGAGTAATGGTGCGTTCAGCGGTACCTTGCGTCTGCGGAATTTTAATTGATATAAAACATAGCAATCCCTGCGGAATTAATAACGCAGGGGTTATCATGTTTTATACCAATTTAAATTCCGCAGACGCAGACGCAAAGTTCCGCTGAACGCACCATAATGCGTCCAAAGCAGATTGAGTGTTAGATTTTTATGCAAATTAAACTGGATTTGATTGATTCTTAATTGCATATCTTTTTTTTCTAAAACTCCTTCACGTGGATTTTATTTAATCAAACTCAAGATGCTATGAGCTTTGTCCACTTCAACTCGTTTTATTTCCCACAAATATTTTTATGACATGGCACTGTAAGGGGGCTATTCTAAAGGACATACTATAAAATATATAAAAAACAAGACAACTACTAATTTGAAGATATCTTCACTCTAAAGTAATTCATTGTAAATTAATAGTTAATTGAATTTCGATTAACAGAACAAGAGAGGTAATTGAACGAATGTGACGAGTGCGAAACATAAATCATTTGACAGGAACAGAAATATTTCAAAAAAGGACAAAACCGGAAAAAAAATATTCATCGAAATATCGTCGTTTAAATGTCGCGATGAAATCTTACAAAAACGGTTGCTCTTGTGGGCATAAAAATAGTCAAAATATCTAGGATGTGAATGCAGTCAGTATTTCTCATGTTATCGAAACCGACATGTATTTCTCACCGATTATCATGCTTTTCATTTTTTTTTTTTTGCAGACGTGGAACATATTATTGTTGTTCAGGTATTGATTTTTAGGCTTGAGGGTGCCTCGGTTGCGCCCCGAAACTGCCGATTTTGTATCAATTTTGTACTGCTCTCGTACGTTAGGGCGTGGTAACATGTGCGTTTTAAAGCGGATCCTATTTCATGATATGCGTTACGTTAATTTGGCCCCTATATAATATTCAATAAAAGCGGTTACTAGGTTAATACACCCCCAATGTTACAAACAGCCCTAGTTCCGACACATGCCTATGTTTTCCTTATAGGAAAGCACAAAAAGCTGCGTTTTAAAACATTACCTCTCTGTTTTTTAGTTTCCCATAAGGAAGGCATGGACGTCCAAGAAATAGGTCCGTTTTTAAACTCAGATGTAACCGCGCCCTTATCCTATACCTGAAAAACTTATATAGTTTACCATGCGCAAAAAAAATCAGTTTACGTGTCAGTTTGGACACAAATGAAATTACACTTCTCGTTGGGTGCCCTTTCGTTCCTTTCCCTTTAAGTGAATTCACCACACATGCGATAAAATCCGTTCTTTATTTCATGATTCTTTAGAAATTTCAATGAAATATATATCATACAGAGTGGTCTAGACGCCTGATTTATATATTTGCAACTAGTGGCCAATATGAAGGGCAGATTAAAATACAATTTGAGAACAATATTGAAAAATTAAAGTGTCATGTTTTATCAATAGTAAATTAGTTGATATTCAACCACACATTGACAACTTAATTACCTTGTGATTCGTGAAACAATAGAGTGAATGGTGGAGGTTGCTATTTATTTCCGATCCAGGTAAAACGATTAAATGGGAAGAGCATTTCAATTTCTAATGAATAATGAAATAAGCCGGTTATCGAATATGCCCTCGTGCGGTCTCGACTACGTCTCGACGCTCTTGTATTTCCATGACCACACTCTGCCTATTCGATAACCTATACTTACTTGGCCCTTGTTCCCTTTTCATGACCCATTAATAAGTTGGTTCTTTTTAACATAAGTGAAATATTACTGTTCGTGAGTGAAATTAAAAATCTATCTTGTGCATAATGTTGAAGTGCAGTTAAGAAGATGTTTATTGTACTTGTTTATTCTCTGACCTCTTTTTCATGGTATCAGCCCGTAACAGCGCGTTAAAAATTGAATTATAAACCCAAGCAGCTAAATATGCTTGAGAAACGTTCCCAAAACGCGTGACGCTACTGAGTGAAACCAGTATGAAACGTTGTCGGTTCGTCAATGAACTATGGTCCATAATTACGTCAGAGAATCAGACTTCAATGATCCGTGTGCAAGATTGCATCAAAATGTTATAATAGGTTATTTCTGGGCTAAATCAAGGAGCGGTCGAGGTCCAAAAAAAAATCGTAACACTAATATTGGCATATTTTTTTGGTGCCGTTTTACAAATGCTTAATGGGGAATGTTAAACTGTATCATTATGCGTATATGTACCGGTATATAATTACATTATGTCGTTCTCTTCCCAATATTACAAAAGGGGGAAGAAGTTTTAAATCGCGGCTTCACTTTATGAACCAGTTTTGAGCTATATTATTCTGTTAGATAAGGGTATATGCATTGTCCTATATGAATGTTCATATCGAATGAATTAGGTTCAGTTTGTTCGGAGATGATATAACAGGGAAGTATAAATTTATTATAATTTTGATAGAATTGCAATACATATCAAATAAAAAAATATGCAATAATTTCTATCATACGGACGCGTTCAAAAGGCGCACATTTCGCGTTGTTTGCTTATGAACAGAAGGGAGAAATCGCAGCATCAATTGAAAATTTCCGACAAATTTGCAACGGTTTGCTTCCCCTTTAATTAGTGAAAATAATTCTAAATATTTCTAAGAACATCACTTCAATGCTGCTCCCTTACACAAAGAATCCGTTTCGTTTGACATGCTAACTTCTAATATAGGTAGAGATCGCTTGCGAGATATATTGGTTATTTTTTCTTTATCGATTTGGCGGGGAATATATATATATATATATTCTAAATTATATATGATATACAAAACGTTTCATGCCTGTAGATATGCACAGAATAAAATGAAAATAATTTTACGAATCACATATTAAGAATAAGTACATTATTTTTGCACGAAACCATATTCCGATTACATGTAGTCGAATCTCCGTCATAACAATAAGGCTAGAAAAAAGTCCAGGAAAATATTGAATAATCATTACTTTTTGATACTTTTTTTCTGTTCCTGAACGATATATCAAAGATATATTAAAGTGTTTTATTTTGCTTTTTATGATGACAACCGCAGCAACAATTAAACAGTTCACATTTGACTTCATTTATCTTTACATTTGCCAGATGCGAACATGGTGTCATCATATTTGTAAGCAATCCTGTCGTTTCACAAAACGCGTCTAATTAAAAAAAAATGTAAAATATATATGGAAATAAAAAGGTTATTCAAAATATACTTTGGTTCTTGTTGATGTCATTGGATGCAAAAGTTAACAGTGCGAAAGGCAAAAAATGTTTTTAAAAATATCTGAATGGGATTTATGCATTAAAGTGGAACGGAAGGTAATTACAGTGTAATTTCTGTCATGCAATGTCTCTTGAATTATAAAAGGTGTCACTAAATTCTAAAATGTTGGCTTAACCAAATAAATTAGGAGTATGAAATATTAAAATATAAATGTAACATTAGGGCCTGGCCACATTTAAAGTTGTTTCCCTAACAAACCTTTCTTCCTATCATGTATTCCTTTTTGGAAACGAAAATCAGCGAGCGTTTAGGTAGCCTTTTGAGTTTCACATAAGGAATGCATTGGAAGACAGGTTTGTCAGGTAAAAAAAGCAAGGAAAGCTTCAAATGTGCCCAGTCCCTGGTTTACTTTAATTGATACAAGCATATCAATACACGTTATAATTCAATATGGCATAAGATGATATGTCATAAAATGTTGCTCTGCATTGCAACTTAATAAAAATTCCAATCCATGCAATAAATGTTCAAATGGCATCCCAACAACATATCATTTGTCACGTTTTGAAATGCAATACTCCATAAAAGAAAGATAACTGTTGAATAATCACTGTATTGTTATATTGCATAGAGGCATACGCAAATAATAACCGTTTTAGAATCTGTGTTTCACGCTCTGTATATTACAAGAAGTTAAATCAGTTCAAAATGTTTTCACTATTACATATGTTTTATATGACAGGTCAAACAACTTTTTCGATATTTTCATTTTTTAAATGTTTTTTTCTTAAATATTATTGGTATTGATTCTTTTGTTTTAATTATTCTTTAATACACAGATAACAATGCGATTTGTTTCGTCAATGAGTATTAATTATGCCTGTTAAATTATCAATATTAAACCCTCAAAAGCGAACTTTTTTTAAACCAATGGATATACTTCTAGTGAGATTTCTTTTTTTTTTTTGGCTGAATAGTTTGCGTTTGATTTACCCAATATTCATCTTAATTTGAAGGCAATATATTCAAATACAAACAAACTAAAGATACTTGGATCAAAGAGACCACCAAGCATGTTCCACATTCAGGTTATTTCCTTTCAAATTATTAATTTAATGCAACAAGCTTAAAAATAGCTTTACACTATCACGTTACGTGATTAATTTCAAGCTGCAATTAATCCGAATAATCTCTCAACGCCAATATATTAGCCTTGCGTGTGGGAATTGTTTATCGTGTTTATTATCGCATGAGGTTTAAATAATGATCTTGTCAAGTTAAGCTAAATCTATTCATTCATTTAATTAGAACATGACCTTATAACTACAACGGCTTATTTAATACGGTTTTTCATATCTAGGGCATGTGATTGTAATGTAGTTATATGCCCTTAGTGAAAATAAAGTAGTGACAATTTAAGTGGCTTAATTCTTATAAAACGGCATTCACGCAGGTGTTTTTGCACAATAAAAGTGAAAATTACAATTTTCTTTCATTAATTTTCTCTGCTGAGTTTGATACATCCTGTTTTAGTCTTTCAGTATAGATTCTCATAATCATGACGTTTCTAATATCGAACATAGTTTGTCGGCCTTCTACAAAGTCTATATAGAGTCTATATACAAACATATATTAACG
This sequence comes from Hydroides elegans, assembly GCA_001703475.1. Lineage (NCBI taxonomy): Eukaryota > Metazoa > Annelida > Polychaeta > Sabellida > Serpulidae > Hydroides > Hydroides elegans. The sequence goes on from LQRL01116821.1 coordinate 36,567, forward strand.
ATACAAAACATTTACTGCTAGGCGCTCTTGTCCGAGGATATTAATCGATATTGTAGTTCATTTACTTTGTCATTCCGATACGGCGCAGAACCTGAAAATAAAACATGTAGACTCTACAATACTCAATTTAAATGCCATTCACGAAATAATATATTGTCATTAGTATAGAGGAATATTAACGGAAAAGAAGAGGTGAAGAAGGAAAAGTTTGATATTTTTGTTTTATTTCTACCGACAAAGGTTAACTACATATGCTTGTAAAATATTGAAATAAGTAGTTTTCAAAACGAGTTTACTTAAAGGGCTCGTTTAGGACAAGATAACTTATTTGATGTTATAAATAAGAGAGGCAATGGTCTAGAAGAGGGCTTCATTATCTTGCAAAGTTCGTCACAATTCGTGCAAATTAATTTTTTTTTTCTCGAAAAATAACAAAATTGTTACCTGGACCCAACGAGCCCGATATTCATCCATTGAAATCGATCCATCTCCTAAAATAAAAATATTTCAAAGAAACTATTTTGTTACTCAAATTAAATCTTTTTCATAATTGAAGGAGTACTGGGTTAGGTCTAAAATCCACAAAAAATCTTATCGACGTAGCAAATTCACGCGCTTACAACTCGCGTGGCAAAAACGTCTTAGCCACAAATTTTAATCTTGTATATCTTGAATTCAACCTATATATAAATTCAATAATCGAACCAAGTGCTCATATCACCACAACATATTTATGCAGCTTTCAATTATTTCAAACTATAACCACAGTTGTCCAGGTCGTTATGACGATTAATGTTTATACATGTATCACGGGCATTGACAAGTCGTCTGGCATATTTTCGTGTGTTTTTTTTTTAATATTTGAATATCTCACTGATCAACACAATATATACGGCAATCACTACGTCTTTATAAAAAATCGTCCATTTAACAAAACCAAATAACTCGCAATTCAATAACACTTTATTTATATTTATTTATAATAACCCCTTATTTTTAAAATGTTGATTTATTACCGTTGTTATCCAGGTTGTTATAGATAATCCCGGCGTTCACACGTGACAGGACGCCATCTTTGTTCATGTCCCCAGACGCAAAAAGTCGTCTGGCATATATTTGTTTTCACTTTTATATTCAAAAGGCCAGCATATTATACACACGGCGATCGCCTTGACTTGATCAAATAACTGGCGAACCCTAATAACGCATTGTCTATTCGTAAAAATGCCTATTTTTTAATATTCAAATGTATTACCGTTGTTGTCCAGGTTGTTATAGATGATTCCCGCGTCTACACGAGACAGGACGCCATCTTTGTTCATGTCACCGGAAGCGAAAAGTCGTCTGGCATATTTGGTCACAAGACGACGCGAGCCAATGAGAGCGATGAACGGAGACTCGCGGTGAGACAAAGTGCGCACGTACTCTCGTCGTGAAATCTCGCCGTTGCCTGGTTGGGTGAGAGAAAACGAGAAATGAAGTTTATTGAGAATTACATGGGTTAAACATGAATATCTGAAACTATGATCGTCGCTTAACTCATTATCGATGTGATCAATATACAATTTGGAATGAAAATTAAGGGGACAAGTGGTATTTAGTCAATTTTTAAATTCAGGAACCGTCCGAACAGGATTCACGTTCAATTTGCATTTAATGACTCCACACTAAGAAGAAACAAGCCGATCGTATAAATAGTTATACTGTTTGGGGGATTTCTTTTTGTATAACATATAAGAGCGAACTGAGGAGGCGCGCACGGCACTCTTTTTCGTCGCTGGCTTCTAATCAGACCGAAAAAAATTGAAGTTCATGATCGGCAATGTCAATCGGCTCGCCACCCTGTAAGTACCAAGCGGCGTGCCGATTGACGTTGCCGGTCACGAACCTCCATCTCTTTCGGTCTTGGGCAGTACGCTTGGCCTTCTCGAAGGTGAGGCCGGTCCATTGGGTGATGTTGTCACTCCATTGTAGTCTTGGCCTCCCTCTTGCGCTCTTGCCTTCCACCATGACCTCAAGTTAATATTTTTGCAGGGATTCATGTCTCATCACATGGGCTAAAAATGACAGCTTACTTACAGTTTTTATCGAAACTGGAGAAGGTCGTCCAGAACTCCTCTTGGTCGAGACTTGCGCTTTGATCTGCGTCTGCGCCGACAAAGATGGCGCTGATGACTCCGGACATGGGGCCCAGCGGGTCCTGTAAAAACAAGACGGCCGACATTTTGAGTTTGTGAATTCTTTATATTGTGTATTGTTTGATACAGGGGAACCTTACCAAACGGGGACTGAGTATATGCCAGTATATGCAAGATATCGTACATGGGGCCCAGTGAGTCCTCAAAACAAAATTACCGACATTTGGATTTTGTTTTGTCTGTTCTTCTATATATTAGTATACATATTCATTAATATCAATTTTTGTATGGCGTTCTATTTATCGATATAGCCAGGTATATTGGATTTCATATACTAGAGATGACCCATGAAACAGAAGAATTATTTCAGACATCTGATAATTCAACGAAAATTGGAGCGAATTCTATCATCCATTAAATGGTACTGATATACGATTTATACTGAAATACTACTTGAGACAAAATAGGCGAAAGGTCAACAGAGCACCCACTACTTTAGTTAAGATATTTTTTGTCTCATATTTTCTTAAGATTTCTGAGGATATTTCAAGTGCAAACAAATAGAATTCAAAGAATCAATAAAACATACAATTTCGATTATCAGTACATGTTATGAATTAAAGATTTATGATTTATGAAAATTAATGATTGAAACTTTAACACGCTTTTTAAATTTTGCTCACATACCTCACTGCGCTTTTCTCTTTCCACGACCTCAGAACTAAAAAAAAAATTGAAAAATCACGATAATAAATAATTTTCTATCCATTAATTTTTTTTTTTGTTATTTCGAGAATACAGTCGAAGCATCCGCTTAACTTATTAAAGTGGCATTATGATAATTACGTTTTTCATAGAATTCTACTTGTATCCAAAACGCGTTTTTTTTTTAACTTTCGGAATCATCATCAAATTACACTCTTAAGGCGCGTTCACGCAAAACAGACAAATATTGCTCGTGACCATTGTATTATCATGTATATAATATTACTTACCTCAAATTTTATGGATTGAAATTCAAACATACGAATTACGCGCAATATATGTGAAGTGACATAGGTATTAAATGCATAACAAACCGTTTACGAGCAGTTATTGTCGCTTTTGAACGCGCCTTTATACTACAAGAAAGTAGCTATCAGATATCAATTTAGAACGTTTTTGTCGAGAGAAATTAAAAAGTAAACTTACCCTGCCTTTTCTGAGGACGTGAACGTCGCAACTAAAATCAGCATGAAACTGACAACCTGACCTACCACCATTTTGTTCAAATTCGCAGACGATAAATAACTCAAAATATCCACGCGTTTTTTTCTGTTTATATTTTTGAAAAAGAAATAAATATATACTATATTCTATAGAAATATGAGATCAGAGATTAAGCAATAATATTCAACTCAAGCTTAACGCTTCATATATATTTTTGAAAAAAAAAGGTAAATATAAGGACCTATCTTATATCAAATGAAACAAAATATGTCGATTTGAACTAAAAAGATTACATAATAAATTGAAATAAATATCACTCAACCAATCAATGGTTTTCTCCAATAAATATTTAAAATAAATAAGAAATAGAAGAGATTGCTCTTTAAAACATAAAATATCAACTATTTTTAAACTAGTTCTAAAAAAACCAATACCGTTTTTAACAAATACAAAGCTATTAAAAAGCACCTTATCCGAGTAACAAAATCACAGATTCAAGTCAACCTTTGTTCATAAAACTACTACCGAGTTAATGAAGATTAGACGCTAATCAGTCGGTCAGCTACTAAGTAATTCAGAGGTTCCGTGCATAAAGTGTGTCAACTGGATTATGATAAATAATAGACACAAAACTCAAATGTAAAACCTTACAACTCAACACCTTAATTGACCAGAGAACGGTCAGTTGTTTTCTACCACCTGTACGGTTTCATGTCATTTTTTTAAACCAACAAACCTGTTAAATAGGACTCGATGGCTGAGTCCCGGTCGTATCCGTAACATATTAATATTTAATCATATAATTGTCCCTTTATTTATTTGTTTAATTGTCCTTTTCCACAGCCCATATCCTTAGGTCATATGCCACACTAAAAAACATCAATGCATAAAGACGCCTTATTGAGTAAACCGTTTTATGCACATTTCCCAATGCCCTGCTTACTGACCAGTTGCATCATGTTTAGGTAGCTCCATTTTTGTTATTCTGTAATTCTACACTTTGTTTATCCAATGGCGGTCGGTGGTAACCCGAGCCAATGGGATGCAACTGTGAGATATTACGTCATTCTACGTCACTTGCGTCATGGTTTTGAGTTCATTAGTTTGCGGTTAGTCATGGGTCACTTGTTGTAAAGTAAATGGAAAATCTGTATTTTATCTAGAACAGTTAATTCAGCTTTTAGAGATTTCCCCCTCTTAATTAGAGTGCGCTTTGAGAAACTGCGTACCTTACTTTACACATATCAGTTCTTTTTTTTTTAAGGAGGTACACAAACTTTATACATGTAATATTTTTACAATACAGGTTTTATAAAAAAATACTATTTCAAGTTATAAATCTACAACTGTAGTCTAAAAATAGATAGACGGACTAAGTGAGATATCAGCTTAGATCTTTCTTGAACAAAGTATTTTCAATTTTAAGCCAATCAAAAGAGCATTTAAAAGGAAACATCATAATCATGAAAATACTTTCATAATGGCTCCTCTTTCTATAATGGACACCTCGGGATGCCAAAGATCAATTATAAGCACCGCGCGATAAGTCGAGATATCGTTTACTTTATTCGAATTATCAATAAAGGAATTCGGATTGTCACTGATTGGTTGAGTGTTAGTGTCGATGCCAGGCTTGTTGTGAGACTCAGGTTGGTCCTTAGTATTCAAAATGGATGATTCGTTGTTACTGATTGGTTGGTTATTAGTGTCGTTGTTTGGTCGACTGTGAGACTCAGTTTGTTCCTCTGAAGTTTTTATTGATGAATCTGTGTTTGTGATTGATTCCTTGTTAGGTTGATTTGTATCACATGCAGCCTTGTCGGGCTGATATTCGGGTTGCTGAATATCACATGATACATTGCCTGGCTCCTTGTTTGGTTGGATGATGGGTTCTCTGTCGGGCTGATGAGCGACAGAATGAAGGAATGAGTCATCGAAGACAAGACATCGCCCTCGTTCCCATTCCCGTGAAATCCCGTTAACAGTGAGATTCCAACCAGGTGGACAGTTCAGTCCTTTAAAAAAATGATAAATAATGATAAAAATATAAACTTGAACGATTTTGGATGAATATGAATGAAATCAACATTTATATGTGTTCCGAGATTTCATTCAATTTAACAGGGCTCGAACTTAGATTTTATTCGCAGGGGCCCGCTTGGCCCCCGCTTTTTCAAACCTGGGGGCCCGAGCGAAAACATGCGGCCCCCGTGATCAAATGTTCGGGGCCCTTTGCAAATCCGGGGGCCAATGGCCATTGGGCCCCGTGAGTGTCGAGCCCTGACTTATGAGAAAAGGTTAATGAGTTAAAGACTACAAGATAATTAACTATCAAGAGCCATTTTAATAATGCGACTTTTTTATAAACAACAAGGGCTTGAAGTAGAATTCATATAATATGCTTATTCTTTATAAATAGATTGATATTAAATCCAAGCAATTTTTAATTGTTCGGTCCCAGCTTCCAATCGTGTCATTTTTTACAACTTAAAATATTTCTGAAAACTGATACACAAGGCTTTGACGCATATGAACGAAAATATTTTTCCCTACCTAGATGGCAGCGCAATCGTACATTGCATGGCCCATAATGAGGCTCGATCCGGGTTCCCGGCGCCATGACGGAAATAAAGGTGTTGCCAAAGACGCAATGCGTCATACTTGAACCCAGACGACGATCGATAAGCTGAGTGAGCACGGGGGCCATGTCGGCATTAGGCGCAACCTGTTGAAGTGATCAGAATATTTAGCGAAAAAGTAATGAAATGGGTCCTTTCTGCAAAAGGCGCAACCTGTTGAAGTATTAAAATATCCATTCAATGAGTTATGAATGGACCTTGTCGGTATACGGCATAGAATTCTACATGTAAAGGAGGCAAAATGATCAAGTAGATCGAAGTCACAGGTGCTTTTTCCTCTGAGTCAGCCGTCAAATTGGAAGGGATTTGCACTTTTAAAAGAACACGTTGACATTTGGTTTTAATGCACTGTCTGTTAAATATGAGCGAGTCATTTATACCTTGTGACCCTGATTGTAGATATAGTACGTATACCAATGGCCACTTTCACTGCTGTTCTTTGTCCATCCTGTATTCTTGTCCATAGATTCTACATCCTGGTCTATAGACTCCACTAAAGTCCAATATTCATTTAGAATGTCATCGAATTGTCGTTCAATTTCGAAAAGGTCTCGCCAGATAGAATCGAATCTTTCTCGGATATAAAACGTACTCATCCAAGCCATATCTGGATCCCAAAAGGGACTTGCATGAAGTTCTTTTATGAATAGCACATTAGGCTGCTGGTCATCCGTTGATTCATTTATGTTCTCAGATGAATCTCCATTAAAAGTATCCGATGTTTGAGCTTTGTCTTTCTCAGACGGTTTTTGTTCCAATGCATTCAGAAGTCGTTTTAATTCAAATCGTTTTGACGAACTTAATGATGATAGCTTTTTATGTGCATTATGACGTAATTCATTGTAGCGTTCACATCTGAAATAGAAATGGATAAGTCGATATCATATGCTTTCGGGTTTACTTCTTTATGCAGAAAAGACAAGTATATTCATATTCTATTAATGACTCGAAATCAGAAATCATTTGAAAGGTGCGTTTTTTTCTAAGAAAATATAGTACATGTATATACTCGTTGAGCACGATATATTCGCCAAATTGCGTTCAAACTAATGTCGATTTAGTTTAAATCCATTCCAAAATGATCTTCTTTTCTTTTTTACAGTGTTTAAACAAATGCGAACATGATTTATCAAGAAATACAATTCGTTTCAATTTTATGGTGTCAAAGCGAATGTGAAAAGTCAAAATGGCATTACCTGACACACTCAGGCGAATCACAGGCTGAGAATCGAGATTCATTAGAATCACGTGGCTCGGGTTTCGGCTTCAAAACCAATTTAATGAACCCGTACAGCAATATGAGACATGCTGCCGTGGTGATGAATTCTATTGGCATTGTGTCCCACATCTTAGTTCCTTTTCTGCCATGCGCCCTGAATCATAATATTTTTCGTTTGTAAAACAAAAAAAAACGGTAACTTTCTAGATACAATATGAGTCTGCACATAATAAAGAATGCGGTTTGTTTATTATTTTAGCCCGAAGTTGAGTGAAATATATTACTAAGTATATGTTAAACAAAGGAATAGTTTGTATGTTTATTATTTTGTGTGATGTTTAAGTTCTTTGAAAAACAATTATATATCTATAATATTACTGTGATCGCTAAAGCACATTTATATACATGTATCACAGTAATAATATTTTCAAACTTACTGCATCATAATTATTTTGAATCGTTTATAAAAATATTGGAATTTAGAATTATAGCAAATCATATTCAGCTTATTTATGTTTTTAGGGGTCTGACACTAATTAAAGTACGAGGCCAGCTAGGTATTTTCGGCTAGATTTTGAGTTTTTTGAAGATGATAAGAAATTAAGGAATCGACAGCTCTCAAACTGAATGCGTACTAAAAGAGGGGTAAAAACAAGTCGTTATCAGCCCGTTTCCTTTAAGACCATTTTTCAGTAACGAACAAAAATACTTAATGTTTAATACATAGATCATTTGTTGGAAAGATCAATTTCGGCCAAAGTTTAAATCTTCAAAAAAAAAAACGCACTGTTTAACTGTTTTCTTTTGGTCATACATCCTTATTTGTCGTTTTCAATCAAATTAAACATGTATGATATGTAAATAAATGATTATGGCTTAAAGTTTATTGCTTGAATTTGATATCTTGATTATCGCCCATTTTGTTCAAAGACATTTTATATAGGTTTCGACTTACAATTTTCAAGATATATCTCTATTAAACTACACCACATTGCCGTATAACAGTGCATGTGTTACAGTTTTGCTTTAAAATGTTATATTATGTGATATTTGGACGTTCGCCGAAAACACTTTTCGAAACGAAATACCTTCTAGACCTCGTAATATGAGTGATTTTCAAGTCAGATCCCTTTCGTTCCGTGTGTCATAATATAAAGTTTCCTATGTCGAACTGAATACATATCAACTCAGATTCTAGTCTATAACCTGTATATTGCATGTGAAACTAAATATCATTGTGGTTAGGATTCTCAGACGTTAAGAAGGTTTTGTTTTTAAGTTATCGTTCAGAACTCATTCAACATACAGGTATATAAATAAAGATAGAACATTATGAATATCTCAATAGTATAAGTTCGTCATTTATATAGTATAAGTATCGTCATTAAGCATTCAACCAAATTTTAAATCTAAATAATGAATATTCAAGTAAAGCCTTGGAACAACAGGACATACCATCCTCACGCTCATCCCACCGTAAGACAAATGTATCAGGAATTCATGAGTGCCAGAGAACGAAAAAAACTATGTTTCTGCTTCTGTATGTTTGAGTGCATCCCTCATATTTGAGTATTATCGGACTTGATCGAAGAAGAGTCTTCTACTGTCCGGGTTTCTCCAGCTATTTTTTTTCGATACGACAGTGAAGAGACTTTAACGTGCCAGGCACAGGACACGGCACCCCCAGCTTTGCGTTCCGTGCGAATGATATTATACCCTAGGCGAGGAGTCCGTTATGACTTAACCAATCAATCAATAATGCCTCAATCGGGGCTGGAATCAGGGACCTCCTGATTACTGGTCGGGTGTCTTACGAGCGTATACACTGCGCCACGACTCGCCACAAAGCCAAGGATTGACAGGCACTAAACTTTGTTATTGGTATTGGTATGGGTGCCAGGGCTTTCGTCCGTTAAATGCCACTCTGTGCCACAGGGGGGAACCTCAATCAAGCGGGCTTGCTCCTCACCTATCTTTTTCTATATACAAAATCCTCACCCTTCCCCTTGGAAGGCATGCTCGCTGATCATCCCTACAGAATAAGGCTAGTTAATGTAGGTTTGAGTGTGTTAACTGCTGATAGATAAGAGTCTATGTCCCTCCCCCCCCCCCTCCATACCCAGACTCCTGTTTGAATACAATCTAAGTCGTTCGCCTCTTCTCTTGGT
>LQRL01116822.1:6682-21395 GCA_001703475.1 Hydroides elegans
GTCCTCGTAACGTCAAATCAGGTCCCGGCAAGAATGCAATGTCATTACAACGTCATATAGCGACGTAAATGTAACTTCGAATCTACAACGTCATAAGGACGACTTTAATCACACATCATCAAGACCTTCTATCAACGACGTTGTGCGGACGTGTAAATACGTCACGTCTATTAAATACGTCGTTAAGGTTTATCGTGAATCGGCAAGGGGTTTGAGTGGATATTCATACACGTTAAAAGTTTAGTTTTGCATGATTAAAACTCTCTGTGAAAAAAACCTCATTGACACACTTGACAAATTTGGTGGATGGCCCGGTAGCCAAGCATTAGATGCGTCCACGCAAACAAAACGCCAGAAAATATAACCTCGAAATCCGAAAGCCTGAAAGCCACTTTTGTATAAAACATAGCAATTTATCCATTCTGTTCACGAAAAAAGTGACTTTTTTTTGCATTATTTTCGAGCTTTATGCGTGAACGCGGCCTTAGTGAATGTTGTTTTGCATATGACTCACACATGTGGATGGCTTTCATTTAGAGTTTATTTACTAAAGTTTAACGTTTGATGTTTATCGTTTAGTGTTTTGCGTTTTTGTAACGTTTAATGTAAGTGTGTTCAACGATTATAATTAAATTCATAATTTAATGGTTATAAGCTTTGATGGTTTATGCGTCTATGGTTTAGCGTTCACAATGATATGGGTCAAAAGATGTGCGCGACTGCAGTAGTTGACTTTAACTTTGTTGTTGTTAATAGTTTACACATTTTGAGTTGAATATTGAAAAGACTATATTAGTATGAAAATGAGAGATTTTTTGCAAATATTATAACCATGCAACAATTCATCAAACAATGGAGCTTAAACAGTTTTATAAAAATCAAAATATATTTATGGTTGTTCGATTTAATTTCTTTCGAAATATTGTGCCTATGTATATTTTTTATATGAGTCATGCCTAAATAATTAGAATTGATATTCGAAGCTGTAACAAGACGAATAAATAAATCAAGATTATGCACTGATTACCGTTTCTTGTAATCGTAGCAGACGTATCGGTGATATGCAGCTTTGTGATAACATAAACATAGATCGAATTATTACATGAGCTACATCCAAAGCTAAGCGGTTAAATCGCGAATACAAGTAGATTTTCTACTTTCTAGAACCGGAATAATGAACGATCTATTGAATCTCTTTTATTTTAATCTATTTTTTGTGTGAGACAATGTTTTGATGTTTCATTAAGGGTGCAGTCATCGGGCAGCGGCAAATTTGCCGCAGACCCCATAATTTGGTATAAATGATCTGCGGCGTGGCGGCGTGCCGCTACCCGATGACTGAACCCTAAGAGGGGCACTCAACGATTTATTTTTTTTAAATGATATCATTAAATCTATTGTTTAGTGAAAGATGATCAGATATCTTTGAATTAAGCTTAATATGCTGATTTGCATCTAAATGTTTATTCTGAAGTTGCAAGCAAGAAACCCAGAAAAGCTGCTGCAAGCAAATATACAATCTCCTACAAGAATAACGATTTTAAGAATTCAAATGTGTATTAGGTTTTTCTAGCACAGAATCGTTTTCAGAGACTAGATTAAGATACATCTGCATCGGTTTATATAATTGCAAACATAATCCTAGAGTAGAATGATCGTTTCGCAAACAAATCTTTGTTCTGTTCGAAAAAAAAAATGCAAGCAAGGAAGAGCTGCTGCAAGAATAAACATTTACCCGAATAAACCGTTGAGTACCCCCCGCCCTAAGAATGAAAATGATGATGCATAACAAGACCACCTCTTTTCTTAAACTTATCCCATCTCGAATAACAAAAATAAAAATTTCGAATTTAATATATGATTTAAATAAAACATCATATATGAAAATGGTTTGAGTGATATTAGGCGCGGATTTTGAGGGGGTGCCTACCACGGGATCCCCCCATTCGCTCTTCTGATTATGCTATACTAAAAATTATATTTGTGGCCTCGTTTGCTCTTATAATTGTTATACCATTGGCACATCCTATTCAATATTTTCTATATAATTTCCTAGGTATTAACATCGATCGTTGTCACAATATATGTTTTTTTCAACAAACCATTACGGATTTATTTAAAAAAAACTGCATGGTTTTATTTGAAATAAAATGTTGCTCTTCCCAGTAAATACCATCCGGTCTGATATTAAGCCATGTTCGCCACGAAATCACCCGATTTCAATATGTAATCAGAACAAAACCTTTAGTTACTTTCCTTGAATGAAAGAAAATGCAATAATATAATATATTCTATTTTGTTCCAGAGCTATCCTGGTGTTTTCAGCAATCACATATTTCAGCGTTCATGCGTCGGAGGGCGGCTATGGTCGTGAATTGTATGAACCTATTCCTTACAGCTTCTATGATGATTATGATATGTATGAAGATTACTATGACTTTACAGCGGGTAAGTTATGCCATGTTGCAATTTTCAGCGAATAAGTAGACGGAGATATGATTGAGATGTTATGGAATGTATTTAATTTTGATTAGATAATTATCTTTTTTTCTATAATTCCTTTTTCGAGTGTTTAATAATTTCATATACATTTGATCATATTCTCATATAATACACAATACATCTAATCACTATAATGCATTATATTGAATAAAATATTTGTTTCAGAAAGCTCGTTCGATCTGTTGCAAGCAGTATCCAGACCAATAGCAGACCCTATCAACCTACTCGACTACACAAGGGGACCGGAGGACTTCCCCGCCTATCAATTTGCCCCTGGTTCGGATACTCGCGTGCCCGCAGCAAAGTTCTTCCAAGAGGATAAACTCCCATTTCGTGATTTTTCCATTTTCATTATAGCGAAACCGTTGTCGAATGACGGCGGTATGTTATTTTCCGTGGTGACACCGGATAACAGTCTAGTGGCATTAGGCGTTGGTTTAACACCAGTGCAACCGGATAATACAGTGAATTTAACATTGTACTATTGGGATTACAATAATGTGACGAAAGGTGATATTCAGAAACCAAGCGCCTCCTTTTCAGTGAGCAACTTCACAGGGCAGTGGAAGAAATTTGCTCTGAGCTATGAAGGCGATAATTTGCAACTATATTTTGATTGCGGTCCTGATGCTATCTTTGAGGAACAGATAGTTGCCCGTGAAAACAACAGTTTGCCTTTCGAAGTTGCATCAACTATGTACTTAGCCCAAGCTGGGTCGATTTATGACCTTCCCTATAATGTAAGTACATAATTCTATTATTATAACCTAATATGTGCATCTGGTAAAATAGTTTCCGGCTATAAAGGATCGAAAGTTTTAAAAACTGTGTATCACATTATTTCCTGTCAAAAATTTATCATTGTCATGTAACGTGACATGAATCAGGAATTATTTGTCATGGTTAACATCACTATTTTAAAAGTTATTTGATCGAGGTTGAAAACAATTCATGCACGAAAGCCGTCAATTACTTCAACTATAAACATCCTTATTATCTATTAGATTTTATTGCAATTTACATGAATTAATAAGTTTTTTTTCATCTTCTTGATCAAGGGTGCTCTTCAGCAAGTCAAACTGGATTCGAATGTGTCACTCGTAGAGCATCACTGTGAGCATGTAAGCAAAGATAAAGATCTTAATCAACTCTATCGGCAAGAGTCGTCCACAAAACGTCACTTTTGGACGTGAAGTCAGAAATTGATTCGATTTTGGCCTATAAGAGATTTTTCCGGTCGGCATTTTACGTCCCAATGACGGTTGAACGTCTTTGTCCTTTCTCCACACAGAAAACCATGGGCGTACATAAGAACGCTATTTTGACGTCGGTGGGCTTCTTACCAAATAGAAGTTTTGTAACCATCATACCCAGATACGGTTATCGATCAACTAGTCAATCTTATTACTTTTTGGTCATTTGATATCGTTTCGAGTTTCGAAATGATCTAAACAAGACTGGAATAAAATTATTATTTTTCAAGTTTATTTTAAAAAAGAATAAATCCCTATAATCATGCTTGCCATTCGAGATGAAGTCGTAGGTATGGCAGACTTTCATTATAATTTTCAACTTAAATTGATTGTGTCCTTCATTATGTTATAACTAAATGATAGAGATTAATGGTTGAATGCAACAAAACGTTTGATGTATAACTATTTTAAACTCTCACATAGGTGCAAGAAAATGAGCAGAATGTCAACCCGTTATTTCCTGCAGATGTTGTAAGCGTTTTACGAATTCTATAAAATGTTCATAATTCATGGGATCTCTGATCCAAAATGTTTTGTTATGATGTGAAATTAGTCTTGAACATAATATTTTTAAACGTTTTTGTCGAGCTAGATGGTTTTTAATTCCGAACGCAGAGCTAGTCCAATTCATTTTAGCATTTTATACAAGTAGCGCCCCCGGTTTAATATATTGTGGATCCGCGACTTACTTAAATATATCTTTTGCAGGAAAGTGACGAAAGAAGGCCACCTGGGTTCCCAACAGATGATGAAGACATTTTTGAATCGAAAGTCGGATCTTCATGTGCGTATAAAATTGAAAACTCACAAAGCTGATACATCACGGGCAAAACCTATGTATAGCTGTTTATTTAGTTGCATAATGATAATGATAAAACACAATGGCTAGGCAGATCCTAACTACTTTTATTCGAGAGTGTGATAATGAAATTGGATAGTGTGTTTTATTGCGTATGTATTTTTCATATTTGTCGTTAAAAATCGCTGATTCAATTTGAACGCGAGATATTATACCTCATAAACCATTTTTTTTCTAATATTGCAGACCTATCCATCGAATTCATGCAAGCAATCCAAATGCCCATCCCGGCCCCTGTATCGGTAGTCGATTACACTCGTGGTCCCGAGGACCTACCGGTCTTCCAATTTTTACCGGGTTCCGACATCCGCGTTCCGGCTGTTAAGTTTTTCCCGGGCGAAACACTACCTTTTCGAGATTTTTCAATTTCCGTAATCGTGAAACCGGAGTCGAATGAAGGCGGCATGTTGTTTTCCGTCGTGGTCCCAGAGCAAACGTTGATTTCATTCGGTATTGGTCTCACACCAGTTCAAATGGATGATTCTGTGAATATAACATTGTATTACTGGGACTACAACAATGTAACAAATGCAGATAAAAAGGGACCCATAGTCTCATTCAAAGTCCCTAGATTTATAAATGAGTGGAAGAAATTTGCATTGAGCTTAGGCAAAAACTCGTTGAAACTCATTTTTGGCTGTGGACCAGAAGCTATACACAGCGAAATTCCTTTCCACCGTGACGCGAATAATTTGCCTTTGGAAGGTGGATCCCAGTTGTTTCTAGCTCAAGCCGGTGAATATTACAACATCCCTTTCCATGTAAGTTTATTTTATAATCACAATAAAGTGTTTTTGTAAGACTTGGTAACGCAATAATTAAAGTTCTAACAATCTCCAAAATGAAATATATCACTTAATGTAAACATGTAACGGTTCTAAATATGCTCAAGGAAATTAGATACAATTACTTATGTTACTATCAATTATGTGTTCCCGTTCTATTGTGTGTTCCCGTTCAATTCCGTCAATTATGTGTTCCCAATCCATTCAATTATGTGTTCCCGATCAATTGTAAGTTCCCAACCCATTAAATTATGTGTTACACATTTAATTCCTTGTTTCCAATCCGTTCAATGATATGTTCCTTCCAGTTATTTTTTAAATGCATAATTGAACGGGTTGGGAACACGCAATTGATAGGGGAATACATAATTGAACGGGTTGGGAACACACATAATTGACAACAACAAAAATAGTTGTTTGTCGCGATATTTTAATAGTGACTTGAATTTTCAAAATAAGGAATACATTTGAAGACTAGAAAACTATCGAAAAGCTTTTAATGTGGCAAGGCCCTTATATGTACAAAGTGTTTATGTATATAAATGCATTAAACTTGTTTCGCATTAGGGTGCAATTCAGCAGATTCAACTACATCCAGACCCGGCATTTGCTGAACATCATTGTCAGCCTGTGAGTATATGATTTGAATGATCTGAATGAGTCCCACATGTTTTACTATAGATCCCAATGTTTATGTATACGTGGTCGTTGATATTTTAAGGAAATCAATTGATATATTTTTGCAACAAAAAATAGTTAAAAGCGCTACGGTAATAAAAACACATGTGTAGTTATAATAAAAATATTTTATTATGATAAATTATTAATAAATCTTTCATTTCTGCAGGATTCTTATAAACCAAATGACAAACTCTTCATGAACGCAGTAAGTTTATCAATAACATTTGTATTAAATGTGTCAATTATTCATTCGCATATCATCGGTAGCACGTTGTATCGACATTTATGTTTGTTTTAATCGTATAAAGATTATCTAATGAATTCTCTAATCTTGTGTAGGCATACGCTCTGATATAAATAAGTATATATGTAGTCATTTCCTCATTCAAAAGATTATTTAAAATGTCGCTAAGCGGATACAACATGAAAAATTCTAATATGTTAGAAATTTGATATGAGTTTTCATGTTTCCAAGCTATTTGCTCAGAAATAATCGAGGTATACTTTTGTTCAAGGACGTACTAAATTAGTCCTCTCAATCAGATTAACCAGTTGTTGATAAACTGAACAGGGTATGCATGAAAGAGCGATGAAAAAGTATATATATATATATTTTTTTCATTTATAGATTGAAATTGAAGGAAGTGGAAGCCCAATAATTGCAACGACCACATATGTAAGTGTATTTTTGTTCATAAATTAAACATGATATACAAAAATAGTTGAAAAATGTGAAAATCACAAGTGGTGACGGAGACCGCTACTTTAATGTAACCGCTCCCTAACGTAGACTATAGCTAACATCTTTACATGTATGTATGGATTTCAGGTAAATCGCGCTACGGAATCCCACCTTTCGGACATAACTCGAGAACCAACAGGGAACCCAACCGAATCCGAATATGTATTTGAAGAGATGATTGTAACTACTGAAAGTGATGTTGATATGAAAAATAAACCGACACCCACAAAATTACCTGACTTCTATACAACCGAATCTGCATATCTTAATGAACATCTCGCTGCAACTACGGAAACTGATTTTCATTTCGACGAACATCAAACAGTTTTCGATTTTGAAAACAGCACAGAAATTCCAAGACCATACACGACCGATTTTCCAATGTTAAATGAGCAAAATGATTTATCTACGGAGCCTTCGCCTACGGAAGTGGAATTTATCTACTACAATGAAACGGAAACTGATTTGAATCCCACGACATATCCAAGTGCTTATATAAGCAAATCCAGTTCTTCATCAGTTCCTGTCGAATCTACTCAAAGTAGTGATATTGGTGATGAAAGCTCTACAGCTATATCAGGTAAACATAATCTAAAGATTTATTTTAATTTAAAATAAACCATGTAGACCTATCGATTCTCCATTTTTTGTGAATTTATAATAGTCTTACTGTAGAATTCAAAATGATATTATATAAATATGAAAAAAAATACTACACAAATTGTCATGAGATGGATCAACATGCAGCATTTTTATATACAATGTCAGCTGCCGTGTAAATGACATTGTATTTCCAGCGCACTGGTCCTTGGAACCTTCATACGGCCCCATGGCGGGTGAAACTCCCGTGGCCTTGTCAGGGCCGAATACCCGAATGATTACGGCCATCGAAATGAAACCGCGATGTGATATCTATTGCTTCAGCCGTGAATCCATTGTTTATATGGAAACTATGTTTCAAATTAGGTATTTTCAATGCATTGAATTTTGTGTAAATGCATCCTTATAAAATGTGGAGTGTGTTCCTCTGTTTTTTGTTGTTAAAATATAACATTATTTACATTTTTGAAAAACATCAACATGTTTCGAAGGTAAAAGCTCCATAGTTGGCTAAGATTTTTTGGTGATTATATTTTTTACAGTACGGAAAATGTGATACATTTCAATTCAACACCAATAGACGAACTTGATTTAAATGGATCACTGTCGACTCTGGATCAACTGCAATTCTCCGTACATGTACAGGACAACCTGAACCAGACAGAAAATACAGGGTTAAACTTTGAATACAGACCGAATCCTGTTATTGAAAATATAACATCAAGAGTTACCATCGTTAGGTAAGTTGGAGGTCCGGATCCAAGAAAATATTGGACCGGAGGGCACCAATGGTACAAGTTATCAGGTCGAACAGGGTGCCAATTTATACATTAAAGATCGAAAGAGGTCAGCGCGCCGTTTATTAATTCGCGCCTTAATATAATTCATGTAATACATGTACATATAAATTGGTTTTTATTTTGTCCTTCTTAAAACTAGATTTGCAAATATTGCACTGATGTATAATCTTGATATTTAGGAGAGAATAAACAAAAAGGAGAGCATCTCGTTTTTTTATTGAGACCCTATTTGAACCTATACTTAGAGCCTATTCATATTTCTTTTATAGCGGGGGAATTCGAGTGACGACTATAGGTGACAATTTTGACTCAGTGGTTAACCCTGTCGTCTATGCTTACGACGAGACTCGCAATGTGAGTGAACATAATGAGTATGACGTGCTACTCGTTCGGCGATACGAAATGGTGAGGAGTCAAAATTATTGTCATTTATTTTTAAATGTCAAATTATTAGTGTTTCTTATATGCTGCATTTACTATGTGGCATTGAAATAATCATAAAAATTCATATATCAAATAAAGAATATATTTGTAGACAAGTTTAATTAAACAGGAAAAAAAATCTATAAGACACTAGAAGGTCAGTGACATTGGATCCCCGTGAACTTAAGCAATTCGTTGATGCAGAAAGGTTAGCACCTATTAAGACTTACCTTGGAAGTAATGAACTTATTTGCAAAAATAAAATATCAAATATGAAAAGAACGATTTCTTTGATATGTCGTTTTCAGACAATCTTGGAGTTCAACAAAACAGTCATAATAAGTAAAACGCCTCCTCTTGAAGAAATTTCTATATCTACCAATTTTGATGATTTGTCAATATTCGACATGGGCACGAAGCAGAGCTTTGCAAATACACACGATATTGTGAAATATTATTATATAGGTAAGTGTTGATTCGCTCCGAAACAACAGAACGCTGCGTGGCGTCGAGAAGACGACCATATACATGTATACATGTACTTGTATAAAAGTCGGTCGGGCACCCATTTTGGTTGCAGATGTTATAATTAAACATATTTTTTTTGCCATTATTCAAAAACATGTATCAAACTAGTTAGCAATTACGTAACATTTCTTTAAAACTGTTGTTTCATATCTTCCCTTTGAACTTAACTTTCTGGATATTTGTCATGAAATCAACCATTCTATACGCTGCGCGTTGTAGGTTATTCTTTTGACGGATTCAAACGATACGAGAATTATAGCAGAACGGATTTGGAGGATGCGAAATTAATTGTGAAACGGGATCCTCGATTTTGGTCACGTGATGATATTATCGAATTCGATCCCGAAAATGATAATAAACTCGTGCTCAGGGTACATCTTTATCTCGAAATGCAATAATCTTCTGTTCATTTGGGGATGTTAATATATCTGAGTTATTTATCTGCTGCAAATCCAAAACGTCCTGATTTAAAACAAAAGCAAGTGTTTGGCTACGCTTCAAACTCAAGCATCATATTGTTTTTGTCATTAATATTTTTATCCCGAGAATAACGACATTGTTGGGATCTTAAGCAGTTAATCAGTACTTTCCCATGGAAATGATCAAAACAACTATCGAGACTCTTAAAAACAGTTAAATACATTATGTTTATTCATTCTAGGGTGAAGCGCTGGACGTCGTACCAATCGACAATTATGAAGTCGTCATTGGCATTAACACATGCGAGGTGACTGAGCTTCTCCACAATGCGCTCTCATGTCGACCACCGAAAATAGAACCGGTCGTCCAAAGAATTGGCAACTTCAGAGAGGGCATACCACGCATCTATGTAAGTTTTGGTTGCTCAATTTTAGTTTTTTGTTCTGTTGTTCAAATATTAAAAAGCCTCTGGTATTAATTTGCAACCAAAATACACCAGCTTTTATGATTTTATTTAGGCGCATCCGGTCATATATTTTTGCATTTCTATTTATAATACTTGTTTTAAGGCGATACATCGATCGCTAGACCAAAGCGCTCATTTCATTTAGCTGCCCCGTCGTGCGGTCTTACGTTCCCTTATCATTTCGTTATAAACTATGTTAAAACATATGATAATAGTCCTAAACATTGTTTATCTCTCTCTATAAGGTTTTCTGTGGAAATCGAGCGTATTTCATCGGGCACATCAACTACACCCAATGGAACACTTCTATCCTCATATGCATCGCAACTGGTATGATCGGAGTCACCATTTTGTTTTTCGGTGCCATTCTGATATGTCGGTGCATTAAAAGCAACAAACGTTCCGCTTCAGTAACGCTGGTTCACATTGAAATGAGTGAGATTACTAATGGCAAGGTCCTAAACAAAGAGGCCGCTTATGTGAAGAAAGTGGGAGATGGAGAAATGAAGGATGTATCAGCCGATTATCCGTTCCCGGAAATAATCAAATGACAGAATATAATCCGCCTGGAAGGACACAAGATTTTTTTTTTGAAAATTTAAAGTAGGCCTATAAATAAAAAAAAAGTTACATGTTGGACATAATGTATAACATATACTGTATGTATTGTCCATTTGGCATATATGGTTAATCGCATGGACAAATTGAATTCGACAAACGATTCTGACATTTGATTTAATTTTAGTTTAACATAAAAAAATAATTGTTTATTAAAAATTTATGTAAAATTTCAAGTTATTGTTTTTTAATCAAAAATAAATTCGACCACAAATTCTTGTAATTACTTTCATGCTTTAATTTAATTATATTTCAAATAAAAAATAAATAGAAGAGTAGGATTTGTAATAATTTATTTCAAATATCACAGAACAATTAAACAAAACAATTGTATAATCTTAAACCTGGACGGATACTTATTAATACATTTGTAGTTCAGTAATAAATGATGTTTAATGTTGCTGAATTAATACAGGCATGTGAGATATATTAGAGATCTTGTACAGTTGTAAACGCTGCCACGAATATGAATGCTTACAATAACTTGATATTACAATAAAATAGTATATCATGTAATAATTGAATTCATGTTGCAAATTAAAAGTTAAATTCATAATCTTGCTGAAACATATATTTTAAAACGTTAAAATACATGTATATGAAGAAATGGAAATCTTGAAGAACCAAAGTAGTACATGAAGCTTCCTTACAATCATCACTACACAATGTCATATGCAACTGACTGCTATAATTCCAAATGTTTACCTCTACCATCGTTCTCCTCTATGACAGTGTTCGCTGTAGGTTGTTTCTTGAATATGTGATAACAACAACATAACAGAAGTACAAGTTTTGCTATACGACCGTAATACTGGATTTATGATAAACATCTTAACAAGATTCACATCTTACACTGAAATCAATCGTTTATCTGGCCGAACTATTTTTACTCCGCGGAGTGCGTGGTTTTGGCGGTAAAGCGACCAGTCGCGGGCGCGCAGAAATATTAAACTCCTGTGATAAGGCCTCCTGCATAATATTGAGTAGGGTGTTTTCTATGATGTTCTCCACAACGCTTCCAAACTCGGGGGCCCTGGAAAGAACGAATAGAACGTGTTGGAACAAATGCTAAATCCTAGAAATTGTTCATTTTTCATGGTTGTTCAATCACCCACACTTACTTTTTTATGTCAAAGTTGAACAAGTAAATGATGAAAGCCAATTAAGTTGCAAACAAAATCCTTTTACATTCTTTTTTACTATTCACTTATTGACTATTAAATTTAAGCTTTCTTTGGAATAAACAAACAAAATGGGCCATTTCTATGATAAAAATAATGGTGTTATAAATCATAACGAAGTAAAACAATAAAGATTGCAACTCACTTCTTGAGGACTTGTGTCTGATCGAACAGCTCCTGTGAATCCATGGGCACATCGGAATCCGGTCTCATCTTGTCTTTCGGGGTTGAGGCGTGCGGCAGCTTCTGTTTCGACTGAAATAGGCAAGCAAAGAATTAGTAGATGATCACGTAAAAGCAGCCTTTGTTGTTTGAAGTATATTCTCATATAACACACCATTTTGAAATTGCTAAGCCTTCCGTTTCCCTACCGTATATTTACACCAATCGATACATTACCGCACTAACTAGCGTGAGGAATCGCAGATTCCGGAACACCAACATGTATCTCAGTATCCTTTTTTATTGTCTCTATCATCCCATTTCACCCTGTTTCCTCCACACTTTCCAGCTAAGCATTCCCGTCTCCTGCTACCCTTTTATCAACAAAAAAAGACACACCGCCGATACTTACCGAACGCGAGGACTTGGACGAGCCAGAAGAGCTCGAACTGGATGAGGACGAGGAAGAGGAGGATGAGGATGAAGAAGAGGAGGATGAAGAGGATTTTGAAATCTTTGAGGAAGCCTTGGAGCTGTTGCTCTTGGCACTGCATGGTGGCTGCAGGGCGGCTGCTGGGGAGCCGTTGAGGTCCAGGCCTAGAGGGATGATAAAAAGAATTGCGGTTTGTTATTTTTGGCCGCGTTGATTGTTGTTATTGTTTGCGATATTGATAAAATGATATAAATCAAAACAAGAAAAATCAAGTAATATAACATAAATTTGCTTTCAAAAAGAAAGAAACGCGCGACGTTTACTTCTAAACAATATTATTAATTCAACGGTGAAAGTTATGCGAAGTTAATGTGAAGTTAACGTTTGGCGTAGTGAATACCGGCCAGATAGGATATGATACATTGTATGCCATGACTGACTTAACAAACGCACAAACTTAAAACAACAGTACAGCTAACAGTACATAACCCTTACATACTGTAAACAAAACATTCTTACGTTCTACAGAGCCCATGGGAGTACCGAACACGATCTCCGGGGCTGCCTCACCAGCCGGGGGCATTTCCGGTTCGGGCAGGGCGTGAGGTAGCGGGTAGTCGGTGAATTGTGGGTACATTGGCGTTTCTGCTTTCATCACTTTCTCGCAACTATCGTGGAATTCAGTGTCGCCCAATAGACCCCTGGGAAAAAAATATATGGGAATATATTTTAGCACGATTTATAGACAGGAAGTTGGTTAAATGTATGTAGTTAATGAATAAAGGTTTATGTGTACGTGTGACAAATAACCATATTATAGAATGGCTTTAGAAACAAATATTTACGCCTGAATAAAAATAAAAGAAAATCACACCCTACTTTAGGTTTCTATAGAAATATCTATGGATAAATATTTGGTTATGTACATGTATATTCTAGACACATAATATCAAATAATATAACTATTTGAACTGAGCATCAATCATCTTAGGACAACACCCATAACATCCTCGAACGACTCACATGAGAATACTGCCAAGCGCTCCTGCAATGATATCGGCTTCTGCCTCGACGCAAGACACAACTTTCGGTTTGGGAATCGGTTCCGCTTTCTTCACGCCGCTTTCTGCTTCGCTCATAGCCCTAGGAATCAAATTAGATTTGTTTTCAAAATCAATTAATTTAAACAATTAATGAAGCGATACATCAATTTTAAAGTTATGAGCTTACCGGGGTAAATGAACTTTTTAATAACATCACCATATGTAATCGGGATTTGTTTATTGATTGAACAGGTTTTTAAATCATATACCCATCAATACAAAATCAAACCAATATAAATACTATGGACCTGACTAATGTCACCAAAAAAGATATATTTTCTCACCAACATTTCAGTTCAACACATATTTCAATTGGCCATTGAACAACAAGAACATGTAAGTAATATTTTAATATTTAAAAACGTCAATCGCGATTTGGCACACTACTCGTGTAAGTCTTACCTATCGGTGAAGAAGCTTTGCACTTGTTCAGGGAAGCTCTGCTGGAAATCTTCGAGCTTATGCGTGCGTGCAGTGATGCCCAGGTGCAAAAGGAAGGCCCGTGGGGCGCTGGGTTTGGCCCAGAAGTTCTTTTCAAAACGCTTCTTGCCGCGTTCTTGTTGTTCTTTGGTATAGGTGGCGCACTTGCGAATGGGTGGCAGTGTCTGTAGGGGGTGAGAAGTGGTAGGATTATTAAACTGACATGGACACATTATGTCAATGTTTATGGCGTTTTATAAATGATTTGCAAACAGCCAAAGCTTGTAGCGGAATCCCAAATGATTATGTCTGTAACTAGCATTGCACATATGCGGTTACGTGTCTTACAAGGTAAATATTGGAACTAAAAATACAAATATAGTAATGATATTAACACAAACTTTCTTAATGTCTTTTTAAGAACGGCTCTTACCCTGTACTTGATGAAATCTGCATCAGCAGGGTCAATCTTAGCCTCAGGCGTCGGTGTTCTGGCGCTGCCGTCGATCGACTTAAGGCGCCCACTAGGCGGCCGCTCCTGAAAATTATGACGGTGATTTAATGAGACAACATGAGCAGAGATTATATACAAATGTTTGTTATATTGAAGTCTACACAATGTAAGTAGTGTGATGTTGAAAAAAGTTCAAAATAAAACGATATCTAGAGAGAGAGAGAGAGAGAGAGAGAGAGAGAGAGAGAGAGAGAGAGAGAGAGCGAGCGAGAGAGCGAGAGAT
>LQRL01116824.1:15116-26360 GCA_001703475.1 Hydroides elegans
CTTTGCTAGGGATATTGGATGTTTTGAAGCCATGCAATACCATCCTGATAAGGTGTTTTTTTTTACCCTATTTCCTTAACGCAATACCAGATATCGTTCTTTACGTCATATAAAACGTTTTTACTATGAAGAAATTCAAGCCATCAGCAAACTCGGCAAATGTTTTGAGAACGTGCTTTACTCCAGTGCAGTAAGTCAAACCCTTTCTATGCCCTATATAAAGCAAAGGGACTGATTGGTAAAGCAACCCAGGAGAGTGATCCATCAGGATTACACTGCAGACCCTATAAAGTACACAGAGCAGACACCAGTGTAAGCTCTTATAAATACATAGAAGAGGAACAAGCACAAGGGACTGGCCACATTCGAGACTTATTCAAGCTTTTTACCCAAAACAAACCGTTTTTTTTTCAACGTATTCCTTATTGGAAACGCAAAACGCTACCAGTCTGATATGGGTTATGGGTTGTTAAAGCAAATCACGTTGTTTGTTTCTTATAAGGAATTAAATGAAAACCGTGTGATTTAGCGAAAAATCTCGAAAAGGATTCCCGTGTGACCAGGTCCACAACTCTTATAAAAACATGGGAACTAAAACCAACGTAATCCTCTTTATAAAAAAAAACATGGGAGCAAAAACCAG
The DNA here is from genome assembly GCA_001703475.1 of Hydroides elegans. Lineage (NCBI taxonomy): Eukaryota > Metazoa > Annelida > Polychaeta > Sabellida > Serpulidae > Hydroides > Hydroides elegans. The sequence goes on from LQRL01116824.1 coordinate 15,760, forward strand.
CGTACTAAGTGTAATTGAAAACCAGTTGTGGCGCCGCCCCTGGTGACAATTAGCTTTACCCTTGACGTCATAGAAATGGCGGGATATATAGTTTAATCGGCCGGGCTAGAGAGAGAGAGAGAGAGTGTATGTATATAAAGCCGGGGCCCTAAAGGGAACTTTCGAAACTTATCAGCTTCCCATTCAGAGTGACGCAGCAAATAATGAATAAGATGACGAAGAATACGGTTGTGATTAGAACAAAACTGGTGCCGATGTCAAAACACTTAGTAAATGTTTCCGCACTGCAACATATCCATGTAGCCGTTTAGAGATACGCTGCTACGGCGTGATGACTTAGAAGCCGCCACATGGACCTTCATATCGAGCAAAGAGACGCTAATTTCGCATGCATTTTTTCTTGCTGAAGCATTGTATGTCTGACATCAAATCACCAAAACGAGCAACATATCGGAACGTTATATTCTTAAATCTAAGAGAATTAAGTTTCGGCAAAGGTCTCTCAAAGAGTATCAATTAAAACTGAAAATAACCCCAAGCCCATATAATGTGCCTACCTGTCTGAGCCGCTATAGAGCCAATGTTCGAAGTCCCGGTAGAGGTCCGGTCGACGCGCGCGATGATACGCATGCACCAACGGCCGTTGTGACGTTTTGGGTGACGTCATTTTGGGGGACGTCATTTTTGATGACGTCATTTTCGGCGACGTCATATGTTGTGGCGTCATATTTGATGACATCCCATTTGATGACGTCATTTTGGGTGATGTCGTTGTTGTCATAGTCGTGATTGACGTGTTAGTGAGCGTCGAAGTTGGTAAGATGGAGCAGGAGAGTTTATCCATTATTTTTATCGTATGTGCAAACAATAACAGTGCATGATTGTGTTTCTATGGGCATGATTTATTGATAGAAGTTTTCCTTCATTTTTTTTGCGTTATGTCCATCCAATATACATTTCATACTGAAACTAATGGTTCTATAAGTTTAATCACAATTGTCTCCGAATATCAAAATTGAAAATATGCGTTTAATATAAATATCAAGAAAAGATATCACGAAGCCTCGCAATTTTCGCGATAAACTAGCGATTCAACTTCACCACAGACAATGTTATATCATCAGTTGATATCGCGTTTGTTTGAGCTTCGATATTTTTGCCAATTTCATTTCCAATTCCTGGCTCTCCAAGTGCCCATAAAAATTTCGATTTTCAAACAATTATCTTATCAAGTTGAGATGACGCCAGCAATATGTTTTATATTTATCATTTTGTCGCTATTTTATGTCCGCTAGTTTTCTATCGCTTTTATCCATCGCTCACTTTTTTGAGAGAATTAATTTGCTGGTTTTTACTCAGTTACTATGGCTGCCAGGCGCTAGGGTGTTACCCATAGTTTTGCAATATGATCCAGTGTTTATCACATAATCAAGCGCAATATCGCTATTTTTACTTTATTTTGCTACATTATATTTGTGTTGATTGATTTATTCGCGGAATCGCCATAACACAAACGGCGGAGTAATATGATCCCTTGTTTATGACGTCATCAGAAAAATGACGCACTTGTTTTACGGCATCTTTACGTGAGCTGAAGATCTACATGTCATGCGATGAACATTTTGCAGAGCTTCTCCAAAAATAGGACTAAACTAAAATAACCAAAAGTATCATGTTCGATTTTAGACCCAAGGCATGAACCGAACATATCCACTGTAGGATAAGTCCTTATTTTCTTAATTAAGTGAGTGCTATCCCATTATCTGGATATCATCGCAGAATTACAAAGAACATTTGCTCAATATATTTTCGAGTTCCGAGTTCGAAAAATCGCCTAAAATAGTCAATATCGCAGGGGTCTAGAATCCGGATACCTCGAACGCCACACACGAAAAAGAAAAATGGCTTTCCATGACTCCCTAACGTAACTTCAAAAGACTTCCCAAGGAAAAATACATATCCATGTTGAGAGGCGGGAATTATTTATTTTCTATCTCACAGTTGAATGGCGTTATACCATACGATTGACCTTTACTTCACACTTCTCTAATTGCTCTTTTAACTAATTATTGCCTACTGGTATTTTCTTTCAATGCCATAATCCGGTGATTGTGTTCGTTGAATAGGCAAAAAACGGGTTGTCCCAGTAGCATGCTATTTTATCACCTTTTGGCTACAAAATCACAGAAAATGCATGGATTTTATTCGTTGGTTTTATTAATCATTTACTACATGTACAAAAATGAATTTCATGAGGAATTTAATATCCCTTTTCATGACGTGCAATATCCAATTTTATCAATTATTCATTATGTTTATGAGTTTCAGATTTAGTTTTCCTACAAAACTAGTTAGCCCTATCAGCTTCCTTGGACATGAATAATCCATATATCCAGTAATGAAACACAAACATAACGCAATAGTTTTGTTTTGGTTGAGTCCATAACCAATGATTGTAAGCTTAAGCTACAGTTTGTCTATTATTTCCCGTTTTGCTGCCAAATCTTCTAAGGGATGACAGACTCGGGCATATTCGTTTGTTTCCATTATTAAAGGAGTAGAATTCTATCTTATCTGTGGCCAAATAGAAGATGGATGCTAAAAAAAAAATACAATATATCGGCCGAGAATTTCCTTGTAAAAACGAAACTGCGTCCTCATATATGGCACGACATAGATATTATAAAATGACTATTATTTTGATTATCCATAGAAGTCTATAAGAAAATAGCGTATCGACGGTTACCGTAATTACCGGTGTAAAACCCGCACCGGTGTATAACCCGCACCCCATGAAAATCGAGAATTATGTTTTGAAATCCGGTGTATAACCCGCACCGGTGTATAGCCCGCACCCTAAATCTATCTTTTCTGGAAATTGAAAATTTTACCCTATTACCCCATGCACAAGCTTTGTATATGCTGATAGTAATTATTTCTTTCCTTATAAATTTCGTAAAGACAAAGTTTAAGGCTAAATTAAAGATTTTAACCGATATTGTATCGATTAATTATTACAAAACTAAAACTTTTTTTACATGATAATCCAAAATCGAGCGTTTTTTGTTTTTAAAATCGGTGTATTACCCGCACCGTTGTATAACCCGCACCCAGGTGCTTTGTTTGTAAAATCGGTGTATAACCCGCGGGTTATACACCGGTAATTACGGTAAATATTGGGCATTGTGCCTGGATTTCGCAATATTAAACGGCTGTCACATGGCACCTTTTTATAATGCACATTATAAAACATCATTATAAAATGTTAAAAAAACACGATTAAGTTTCTAGGAAAATCTAAAGGAAAACACGTGAAAAAGTAGCATCTCCAAACAGGGTTTACCGCAGAAACTCCTGTAGCTATTTCACTGTTCATTAGTCACAGTAAATGAGCAACTGTTTCACATACAAGAGGCCAGTTTTTACATTTGATTTTTCTGTTTAGACACAGTTTTTATGCCTACAAACTCATGTTAAAAATGTCAACAAAAAGCGAAAATGCACTGCAACACAGGTGTACCCCTGATGACTACAACTGCAGTTAAGGAAACTGAGAGTAACCAAATGACCTTGGGGACAGATAGTGTGACATGCATGCTGCATGTTTGTCTCGTTTGCTGGTTAGAGGTATGGTAGGAACTAGACAATGCACACAAACTCGATGTAAATGAGTAAATACATGCATGAATGATTCATCTATCAAGCTATAAGCCGTTTCAATAATGTTAAATTTATCCATTTTTGAGTACAATGATGCTAATATATAGAGCTTTTATCCTTTTACGTTGTTTGTTGGTTCATAACCAATATCCAGTAATGATGAGCATCTAATACGTAGCAGGCACCATTATTATTCTATGATTATCCCCTTTCAGCAAAATCGTCAAATTTGTCCCATAAGCAGTGATGTTACATGCTATTTTGAGCTTTTTTTATATAAAAAAAATGTTCTCACTACAAAGTTCTTTCTCAATATTCGATACTTCATTTCGATTCCGCTCAATACATACAAAAAATATGTTCATATCTGACATAGACACGTTTCCGAACATAGACTCGATACACCCATCACTATCCTATTGATTGCATTAACACACGCCCTAGCGAGCCCCCAGTTTTAGTGCGGGAATGCTTTTCCAGGTTTTTGCTGGCCCCCTTGTCCTTTCCCATATCCATTCTGCAGGTATATGGAAAGGGCTTCCAAAGACCTATGAGTCATCCAGACATTTCTCATGTCACATTTGTAGGGTTTTGTGCTTTTGTGAGTCCAACCCTTGCTTATGTAGTCATTTGTTGTTTTTGTTTTTGCATAATTTGCCATTTATTGGCTTCAGGTATAATTACCTGTGAATAATTTACTCAACTGCTGTTTTTTGCACATGTTTAAATTACTGTATTACTAAAACATATCTTAAGTGCTGTTTTGCAATTAGTATAACATATACTTCATATCACCTACATCCATAATGCATTAATTACGAAGGATATTTTTTTTAGAAAACGGAAAATTTATATACATCGGGCCCTATCAAATATTCCACTGAGTAAATGTCCGTTTAAATTCGTTTTTATTCATTTTGTCATGATCCACCTTGTACATTGTTTCATGGTTTTCTTTTCCGTTTCTGGGAAAGAGTGTTGTTGCCCTTTTTGTAATTTAATATGTGTTGTTCTCTAAGCAATCCAGGTCCAACTTGAAGTCGCACGTTTTTGCAGTTTTTAAACACCTAGAACCTGATTTCATTTCGTTATAACTGCATTTCATATTCCTTGATGTCATTTCCGAACGCAGCCTACTATTAATTTAATATTTCAATAAATTCTAATATTGCACTTTAAAAAGTCATTTCTTCCTCTCCACTAGCATCCTTGTATGAATGTCAAAACATCACACCACCAGCACGCATTGTGACCAACTAGTGTGGCCTCAGACCTCATCAGAGAGACACAATTTAGCGATGTGCAGCACGTTCATTTGACGACAGTAACTGGTATTTGGGGTCATATTGCAAAATAGAGCGTCATCCAGTAGGCCTTCTAGTGGGATCTTAAGATGTTTTGTCACCAAACCGTTTGTCAACATTGCTAGGGTCAGGGTTGTTTCATCTTTTGGATGCTCTCTTGGAGTAAACACCATTTTATGGCATCAATTTCCCTTGGCACTTAATGTATAAATAGAAGGATTCCATGCAACCTATTCCATGAAACATAACAATAAATAACTAGATAGCTGGTGTGCTTCTAAAAAAGCACAAACATCTGCAATCTTTTCTTTCCCTTATTTGAATATTATGTTTCATACATTTATTTATTTTTCGATAACTAATGGAATAAGATCCCATTTAATGTTCAATATTTGATATAATCTAGCTGAAGGTCAATATAAAGGCAGAATATACATAGCTACTTTGTTATAGGTTTATCAAATAATTGAGTCACAATATAGATGTCATATTTCAGTAAAACATAAAGTTACAATAATTGGCTTCAAAACGAAGTGGGGTATGGACACGACGAGTATCGATTATGTGTCACAGTGCTTTTATATAGCGAGCCTTGATTGATGACGTCAATGACGTGTGCAGTATAAGTGACACACCCCTGTAAATCAGCCAATTAGGGGCCAGGGATTCCTTTCAGTGGTTTCAGCAAGGCGAAGAAAAATGGCATTTAAATTTAGGGGTGGGTGTCTTAAAAGTTGAATATCTTCTTTATCATTTATAAAATCGTTATCAAAATATCCTATGTCCCACGTTCGATAGCTCTTTTATATTATTGTTATATATAAGGGTGTGTTATGATTGGTAATATATAGAAAATCGATGCACGGGAACAAATTGAATTTTATAGGTTGATTGCAATATCTGCATATTTTCGTTAACGAAAAGATTGCAGATAATAACTATAAATCATGTTCAATTCACATAATCCAACATATATGTTTTTTTTAAATATTAAATCCTTGTTTCATACAAAAGAGTTTCATTTAATACTTTATTCAGGTGTTAAAACATCAATAAAAAAGGATTTACTGGAATGTCTTCGTTGTTCTTCCTTCTGTTGCATGGCAGCTGCCTTTTTGCATGGGTCGCATGAGTATGACCATTCCATTTGTCCAACTGCATTCCACTTTCTTCCACCATTTGAGGCAAATAATCGTAAATGCTTTAGATCCCTAAGATCTGCTTGAACGGGAAAGAAAAGGGGCCCACAAATTGCCTATTACAGTTATTGGGGCGATTTGTTCTTGGCAGAGACCCTACTTTAGACCCTTTTCGTAGGACAACTTGAGGGGTCATCTAAGGGTGTATGGTGGGCTCCCAGAGAACCCAACTGCTCATAGCTGCAGACCACCGTGATTCAGTATTTATTTCCTATTATATTTGGCCATCCTCGGAAACATGTTTCATCAACTAGATTCCATTGGAGATCATAGGTATCATGAATGATGACACTTTCGTTTCAAAACATTTAATTTTCTTATGAAATAAATATTTTGATGCTATTTGCGCACAATATACCCGGTAGGACTTTTTATGAGCTTATCTTTTATTTAACCATAACTTAATTTGTGTCTGACCAAACTGGCATCTCGGCGTCCCATCACACAATAAGTGAAGCCCAAAACCCATAATAACTGTAATTTTTAGCCGTAGACGATTTATTGCGATAATGTAGGGTCTATAAGTCGGAATCAGAATGACAAGAAACGGCCCATACAGACGCCTCATTTCTCGTTCATAAGCGGCATAAATGAAGTGGAGCCAGGTCATTTGACATCCGGGGAGCATTTTGATTTTTTAAAAATTTATTTTGGTTAATTTGCATTTTTTTATATAACAAGACATAGTACATCACATTGTAGGCCATTTACAATTTTATTTTGAATGAGGGGACTCGAGGATGATGATGCTATAAAAAGAGCAGAAAGGCAGAGTGATTTTGTAATATAGATCACAACATTGCTTCAACATTGTGTCATACTAGGTTTTTTTTTCTTTTGAATAATGACCTATGGAAGGCCAGTCGCGAGGACTTCACACTTACAGAATGACTGATCAAGCTGTAGTGCCACGCCATCTGACTCAATTACGGAAGGAAAGAAGAGTGACAGAGATGTGAGGAGATATACAAAACTTCATTTCCAAATCATGTTCTGTCAAAGTAACATCGTAAGGTTATTTAGAAGAAACGTGGGAGAGATGCTTTGGGCTTTACTCATCAAAGACATAAACACATTATGAGATGGAAATGGGACGATAGGAGTAGCTTGTAGAAAGGACATAGAACGCTATTAACGACAAACAATGACTACGTCACAGGCTGTTACGGGAACGTATAGTTTATGTAAACGCCACCTAACCGATTACAATATAATTATACATTTGGAGGCATTGCAGTATTTGATTTGATTTATTTCGTCATTTTAGGGTCAACATTCTCAAAGAACCCAACCACATTTCGCATAAGACAGCATCGGCAGATAACCGGTTTATTGAATTATAGAAACCCTATTAACGGGATGGAAGCTTCATAAAGTATTGTAAGATACAAACATTAGCCATTGCACCCTCAATCTCAATAAATAAATGAGTCTTCTCATTTATTGCTGCTTTCGGAGAAAGATACGTTCTAAAAACGTCGCCAAAGGCCCGACGTCGCAAAGACGTCATTCTGATTGAGAAAAACGCCCATGAGCATGCTTTTCTGTTGGGACGTCACAACAAATCTGTCCGCTCTCAACAACATTCAAGGAAACATCATCCAGCAGGATTAGACATATAACCCGATCTTTAGCAACATTTTGTACATTGTCCAGCTATATGTATGTTTTGCCACGCACTTCCAACATGATATTCTGCAAAAGCCTTTTCTCAGATGGGATAGCTGAAAAAGAGCGTTACCCCGTGGGCCGGAAAGATAAAGCACTGCGTCCTTGGGATGGGGGCGCATGGGGGAATATATCTAACGGGATTCAATTATCGGGCCCTGGCGTCGTCTTGATAGGGCCAAACAACTGTGGGTGTTGGGGTGAAAACAATGATGGAGTGGACTTGAGGGTGAAGAGATACATCGGATATTGATTACGGTGTACATTGGTTACTTGAAACGATTGAAGAAAATACTGGATTTGAAATTGCAACTTTGAGTAAATTTGAAATACAAGACCGAAATAAACTTATGGCCTTTTTCTAAAAATATTACATGAAAAAAAAATCTGTTGAGAATAAATCAATTTCAAGCACTCGGTGAAAGTTGATGCGGAAATCGAACCAATTTAAAGCCACTTATCAAGATTATTTCACATATCTATGTACACATCCAATTCAACTCCAACACTGCAACCTAAACTTCAGAAGACTGGTCACCCAAGCTTATATTTCTCTGTATTGCAAATCGATGTCTCGTCGAATCAAATTTTGCCAAAAAAAAAAAAACACTCAAATGTGGGCGTCGGAAAGACGGGAGCTTCATCGTTCGATTCGTTTAAGCTCTGATGTATCGCTCCATTAGATGGATGGCCAATTACCGCTGATTGATATTGCTATTGTCTTTGAGTGATGCTTGCCATTGATTTTCCATGCTCAAGATGATGAGGCCCCTTTAGGAATCATCCCAAAAACAATATCAAAGGCAATAGCAGGGTAGGGTTTCCATAAACTAAGCATTTTTCATTATGGTACAGTAAACCACGGTTAATTTGAACACGGATAATTTGAATTTCGGTATAATTTGAACTGTTTTCTCGGTCCAGATTTTATATTTTTTACTATTTTATACCAAATTTCATTCGGATAATTTGAATCTTGGATAATTTGAACTAAATTTTCCGGTCCCGAGCACTTCAACTTATCCGAAGTGCACTGTATATATATATATATTGTGCATTTTTTAAAAATCGATTGTTTCACCATTTGTTTGATTCACGAGGTGGTTAAATTACTTGTCTCAGTGAAAATCAGTGCTATTAAGGTGTAACAAAATATACGAATTTGTTAATAAGTTCACGATGACACTCAATTTGTTTTTAAAAATGAGGATAATTATGTCTGTGCTCCAGTATTATTGGAGAAATATGCGCTCATGTATTACTGTTATCTGACCCCGAATAAATCAGTATGAATACAACTCACCAAAAACCCAACTCACCCAAACAAAAATTAGTCAACTCACCCCAATTCTTTGAGTTGTCCAAAAACTTGGGTGATTTGGCAAAACAATTGGGTGGGTTGGGTGAGTTGTCCGACATCCGATTAAATCACACGAGCAAGTTGTAACAATAATATAATGTGTTCATCTAATAACATATACTTTAAATATTTACAATTTAGACTTCGAGCAATTTAGAAAATTGTGAAAAAAAAACAAATGCATTAGAATTAGCAAAGCTATTAATATGATTTTTCTCAACAATAAACATGCACGAAAAGAGAACAGAAAAAATATAAGAATGCGAGAAACCTACCTTTAACTCGGCTCATCTTCTGATCTTTTTTGTTTGCTTAATTGCCTTAAAAAATATATTATTCCCTTAAATTTAAAACGAAGATCTAATATCTTTGACAAACCTGAATCACAACGTTTTTTCCAAGTTTCCAATAATTGAGACCAGGTATAGACCACGCATGCAACTAGACTAGCGGTAGTGTGCGATTTAAAGTATATATGGAACCTGATTCCCAAAAATGCAAATCTAGCTACAATTTTTTTTAAAAACCAATCAAAGCAATTTCTAGCTTAACTTGAAAACAACCGCTTCGGATCGTTCTAACTTGATATGGTTCACCAAAATCCAAGTTTACATATACACACCGGAAGCTTTGTGTTAGAACCACCTCCTTAAATCGCACACTGAAATCCCTCAAAATCTATCTAACTAAACTACGAACATTTGATGAATAACTACCAACATGCTTTTTAACAAAATCTGAAGTTTCCATTACCTGTCATAATCGACGACCTGAGCCTGACTGTTCTCCACGCTTGAATTCATTTGCATCACTAACTATCAATATTCTCATCTAAATACAAGCATGCTAAAAAAACCTTAAATCATTACCTGTCATAATCGACGACCTGTTGCTGACTGTTCTGCATGCATTCTTGCACGGCAATCATCCCTTCACGGAACCTAACAGCCAGCCAAACAAGCAAGCAGACAAATGGGGGCTCAACATCACACGACGGTAAATTAAGTAGAGAGCCAGAGGAGAATTGAGTTCCTGGTGCATGGGTTAAGGAGGCGGGTGGCGATAACATGGTACTCATTCAAGACACATAAAAATGTATTTGAGATTCTTAAAGTAGCGCATATTGAACTGTCTCATGTGTGTGCACTATGGGCATTTTCATGGGTAAGCACTTTTCTAAAGGCATGAATGAGTGCACTTGCTTCTTGGATCATCTCAAAATGATTATGGTAATATTAAAAGGAAAGCATGTGCAACGAATTTCGGAGGTTGAAGCTATGTGATTAAATAAATTTTCAATTTAGCAAGATGGATAATAAGCTAATTGGTGATGAAAGGGGGTGGGGGGGGGGGGATGGGGGTTGGTCGATGAGGGGGCAGTTGGAAACAAGTTGGTTGAAACTTTTTTTG